>CAAKHF010000396.1:0-10980 GCA_901007745.1 Hippocampus kuda
CTGACAGAAGTCCCTAGCGTGAAACTACTTTCCCAAGGTCTACAAAGATTACAATCTTGAGCCTCATTAATTCGCTCCACCTCTTGGGTCCGCAGGTAGTGTGTAATCTTCATTTGGAGGGGTACCGCTGTTGAATCCCCACCGTAACCCTAAAACGCCTGATCTCGATTTAAATACTCCCTAAAAGTTACATAAATAGTGAGTAAATCAACTGACGAGGTCTGATTAGTTACATATATACAGATTTGGATTGAAAGTGGACTGGAATATTCCCCTTGCTAAAATACAGTACATACTGTATTTAACCAGAATGAGCATAGATGAACATGGAGATCTATCAGTGCGATCCACTCATCCTCACAAGGCTTGGGGGTGTGCTGGTGCTTATGACAGCTGTCTTCGAGCAGTACACCCGGAATTGGTTCCCAGCCAATCGTAGGGCACACATGGACAGAAAACCACTAATCGCACCTCGGGACAATTTCGAGTGTTCAATCAACCTACCATGCATGCTTTTGGAATGTGACAGGAAACCGGAGTACCCAGAGAAAACCCACAGAGACACGGGGAGAACATATACAAACTCCACACAGCCCGGAATTGAACCTATGACCTCTGACAGACGCCTTGTTCTGTCTCATCCATGTCAATCTTGTCTATGTTCCTCTGAACCGGTTGTAACTGGGAAGTGAATTCCTTGTGTGTTTCTTGCATACATGGCCAATAAATCTAATTCTGTTTCTGAACTGTGAGGCGGATACACTCACCAGGTTAGACCGTGTCACAGACATGACCTCATTCTCGCTTTTCTTCCACTCAACAATTTAACTCTCCTTTCTTGATCCAACTACTGTACAAAGTACAATATTCAATGTGTTTGGAAAACTGCAATATCCATATACTTCGCAAAATCACAGCACATTCTTCTCAGCCATGGTGCCTCCCTGACAAACGTATTGTAATATAAAAAATAATGAATAAGAAGATACAGAAGGACACCTGATTCCTCACATTTTCTTTCTTTCCTTTTCTTTCGTCCTCTTGCACTTCATGGCGCGTAGAGCCAAACATTGCAACCAGGTCTCTCCATCTGGGTCTATTGTGGGTAAGATGTTGAGCTTGTGCCAGGGTCACATTGCAGGCCTCAAGGTCCACATCTATTACATCCAGCCAGCGAGTGTGGGGGGCACCTCTGGGTCGTCTCCAGCCAGCTTGCTGGCGGTTGAAGGCCAAGATGGTGCGGGTTGGGTGTTCCTGGGGCAGGCGGATGACATGGCCATACCATCGCACTCGGCACATTACTGTGAGACGAGAGGCTGGTGGCTGTTTGGTTTTGTCTCTTAAAGCCTGATTTGTGATGAGCTGGGTCCACGAGATACCTTCAATCCTCCTGATGGCCCTGGAGTCAAAGCCATCAAGCCTGGCCGCAAGAATGTTATTCAGTGGTCAGGTTTCGGAGCCGTACAGGAGGACGGAGATGACTGAGGCATTGTGGACTCTGGGCTTTGTTGCCGGTGGCGCCACAGCGGTCTCCACAAGGGCTGCATGACAGAGGCTGCAAGGGCCCGGCAACGGTCGACCTCTGTTTTGAGGTCTCCATTGTTAGTCACTGTCAAGCCGAGATATTGAAATTCCTCTCACTAGTACTCACTAAAGTCACTAAACAAATAACTAGATTACAGAACACACAGGAAAAGGAGGGAGACTGTTTGTCATGAACATTGTGAAATACATTGTGGGAGTATTCAAATTCACATTTTTGTCTGAGGGAGATTTCTGTTTTAGGTTCGTGACCGCTAAAAACGAAAATATTAAGATTTGTTGTATACTCTGTGTTGTCAACAGTTTTGACAGTGGCTTCAATAAGATAACAAAAACAAACAAAAAAAGCAGGAGGTTACTATTAAAAGCAACCGGATGTCATTTGTATTTTAAACGGGGTTTAATCTGCTGAATGTAATCATTACAGTGACTTGTAATCTACATTTGTTACCTTTAAAGCAAGTAATCACTCAAGTGACTAAGTTACGTTTTCAAGTCAAGTGCAACAACACTGTCATCAATCGATTGCTGTCAAAATGGACCTAAACTAGAATTTGGTTGGTACTGTGTACGCACATGGCAACTCTGATCCCAGGAATGCTCTTGTGCCCAAATTTCCTGGGAATGTTGGTCCACTATAACAGCTCAAAGAGTAAAGGTTCCATTCAACCTGTAGATCGCAGGTGTCAAATTCAAGGCCCGGGGGCCACATCTGGCCCACCACATCATTTTATGTGGCCCACGAAAGCAGCTCAAACATGTCAACTTCCATGATCCTTTCTAAAATGTCCACCAAAATGTCAAATTCTCATATGTAATAAATAAGAGATATATTCTAAGGATTTTCTTGCTACCAAACCCCTCATGATGGTAACTAAAACAATAGTTGAATTAACAGTTATTCATGACTTCTTTATATGGTTTCAGTCATACCAGCCCTCCAAGTGAAATGGTAACTTAAATGTGGCCCTCGCCAAAAATGAGTTTGACACCCCTGCTGTAATAATAATAATAATAATAATAATAATAATAATAATAATACATTTCGTTAGGTCATAAGAAAAGTCTCTTGCCACACGTTGGGACCTTTGTCCAAAGAAAATGACGTTTTTTGTTTTTTTTAAATTTAGTGTAGTTATGAAAGCAGTCTTTTTATAACCTCTGTCTTTAAAGTGGCATATTTTGAGACAGCCGTATAGATAATCCAGCTCAAGTCAGTTAAGGGTAGGACCTTCGTGACATCACACTTTTCACATTGCGTAATGTATGGGCATGAGCTACCAGTATATAAAATACTTTTTGTTCAAAAATGGATTTTGGGTTGAAGAAATTTATTTTCAAGCCATTGTACAGCATAGCACCAAACAACTGAGGAGCCATAGCGAGGAACACGAAGAGGGCCTTAGTCCAAGAAAATGTGATTTTATTTTAGTTGTGTAGGGTTTCAAACTAGATTTAGTACTTGTCAATCTTTCAACATAATGAGAAAGCCCACACTTTTGACTGACTGAATTACCTGGTAGTTATTTATTTGTTCTTTCAGGGTTTGCCCGCAGTGGCTTATTTACCTTATGATGAACCGAGGATAACTGGATTTGATCATTTTAAACCCCCTGTTAGGTCAACACTCAAAATACCCGTTAACACCATTTGGTGTACGACCACCAAATCTGTCACTGAACCGTTGCTGGGAGGTGCTTAAACCATGGCTATAAAAGTAAGGTGAGAACATGATGAGGTGACCAATAGAGAGACTGCAAGAAGAAAGAAGGCTCAGTCTTTGTCTTGCAGCTACTTTATTAGCTCTTCTCTGCAAAGAGAAATTTCTTCGGAATCCAACACTCCTAAAACAACAAGTAAGTCAATTTTCTGGGTTATTTGTGTTATTTTCCCACACTGATTATTTTATGTAAACATCTGATCGAGTATTTATGTCGAATGTGGTATTTCTTAGAGTATATAATATGATGATATACAATGTTTATTACATTAAACCTGGTATCAATTGTTCCTGTCTTCAGTGTTTCTCAAAAACAAATGTAACATTTCTTCTTTGATGATCAATGTAATTTTCAAAGTAAAGTGTAGAAGAGAGTCAAACTAAACTGCTCTATCGTTGACTTGAATATGAATGAGCCAACAAATGTTGAAAAAAAAATCATTTTCAAGATTACAATTTTTTCAAGAATCAAACTTAATTTGAAAGTTATTTATAAAGATTGGAAATCGGACAATAAGGTAAAACCAAATAGTCTGTGAGACTGTGAGAAGGAGGCTTGTGGGTAAAAATTCCAAAATATCCTATTGGAAGTGTCATTCGTTAAGACGGTGACGCAGTGATTGGGGGGTTGGGGGTGGGGGGGCTTGACTATGCAAAGATTTGAAACCACGCTCCACGGTGGAAAAGTTGAATTTGCTCCAACATTGCGTTGCCATATCAAGAAATCCTGAGGGGTTTTGTTCAGTAAAGAGGTGAAATTGGTGGCAGTACAACTACGAGAAGCTTGACTATATCACTGCACCTGCTGACATTGAACTGAGTATCTGACACTACCTGGCCTTGAAGAACAATGGCATGCTAGACCAACCTTCCTACTCACTTGATTTAATCCCATGTTAATTTTTCCTCTTTCCCAAGATCAACCTTGCCCAAGGGATCCGTTGAGAGGATGTAGACAACATAAAGATAGCAGTGATGATGGAGCTGCCCTCTTGATGTCAGAAGAGTTCTTAGACTATTCCAATTTAAAGTTCAAAAGCTGGAACTTGTGATGCCAGCCCTGGAACTTTTCTGACACACCTCGTATATGCAGTTAATTAATACATCTGAAAAATGAATATTATTGTCTTCTAAAGACACTTCCAACAGATCTTGTATTGGTTGCGATTCATTTGTCCATGTGGTCAGAATGTTCGATCGTTTGGTGAATAATAGATTATAATCCTTGTTCTAATCTACTTTTGTCACAGAACATGAGATGGAGCGGAGTAATCTCGTTAGAAGCAAACGTTGGCCTCTATTGTACACTAATTCTGTTGCAGCTTACTTTTGACTTCAGCACTGGCACAAATAGCATTAAAATATAAAAACGTTCTCATCTTGTCAAGTTAAGACTGAGGCCTGCTGGCCGCGCGGAAACAGAACCGGTTTTGTTCCTCAAAAAAAAAAGATCTAGTAAACACGGAAACGCTTCACTTAATGTGTGTGCCCACAACACGACATTTCAGACATACTATGTCTGAAATGGCGCTGTAGCACAGACAAAGGTGGAAATGTGAGAAGAAGCCCAAGCATGAAAGAAGAATCAGCGAATAAGAGTTAAGGCAACACGATGGCCAGTATTTTCAACACAATCATGGAAAGTTTTATTTGGATGGATGAGGAGGAGGAGCTTCTGCTTTGGGTTGTCAGACAGGGACCTGTTGAGATGGTCACATGCTTCATGAAGTGTTGATGAAGTCTTTCCTTCAAATTGTGCTGAAATAGATTTGGAACGTTGGTGCTTCAGTGAAAGCAACATGGGGACATCTACTGGATGAAAGAAGTCAAAGAAAGATTTGTTACTAAATGAAGGGCAGAGATGTATTTACACGCTTTCATTTGAAAATAACTTCTCCACAATAGAGGGTTTTAGGTTGGTGCGCTTGTATTCATGGCCACTGTTTTGTTTGTTTCTTTTTTTTTTAATATATGTCGTTCACATGACACTGATGAAGCTGGAAGACATTCGGTATGAAGTTGCAAGCCACTTCCCACAAACCTTATTTGACAGTATAAAATCCAAACATCCAAATTTTTGAGCGCTGCTTTTTACCAGTCACCATTACCAACATACGGAAGCGTGAAACTGCCAATGAGGAGTAAAATTTTGGACCGACGGATTAATTCAAATGTACTTGCGAGTACATTCAAACGTATTTGCAAGTATGTTGGAATGAATTCAAATATGTTTAAATGTTACACTTGAGTCGTTCTATAAGATGTATGAAAGTATTATGAATGTGGGGTCACAACACAAGAGACATGTTTGAATGAGCAGCTCAGTGAAATTAGGGCTTCCCTTTTCCACTTTTTAATTAAAGGCTTCCAAGATGAACGCATCAGCAGGAGAACAAGGGAACAAGGCCGCTCCTCCTAAGTTCAAAAAGAAGGAAACCAGACAGTTTAAGAGCAAGGCTCCCAAAGCTGGGCAGAAGGGGTAAGCTCCTCTATATTCCACATTTGGACATAATTTACACATTCATCAGCAAACATTGATACTTACATTCTTTTCCCCAAAAAGGTTTGACAATGATGTTCCAGGGATGGAGGGACTTGGGGGTAAGTCATTTAAAAGGGAAGTCCTGACCATTTTGGGGTGTTTAGTTTAACTTTATATGATGTTTTTGTCCATCTACTCTTCAGACTCTGCAGTCATCTGTCCCTGGGAGGCATTTGGTGACATGGAACTAAGCGACCTGGCTCAGTTCGGCATTGTCTAGAATCACAAAACTGCCTTCGACGACTGGCCGACTCGAGTATATCCATAAAAGCAGCAGTACTGAACAGTGAATTCATATCTGTGGGAGAAATATGTGAAGCTCAGGTTCACACAGAGGTTTTCTTGTCACCACCCGCCAAATTGGATTTATACTGCATCTGTGTATTTTCTGGAAAAAAGTTCTCCACTTTCTGCTATTCAAATGTTACATCTCTATCTACAGTTTATCTATCTTGCAAATGTGCTTTTCAGTAGTTTTAATAAATGAACAGAACATCCCTCCATACAAAAATTCTATATATGCAAATGGTCATTTAGAGAAACCAATTTTTATTTTTGCAAATGCTACTTTGACATTCCGGAAATGATATCATTTACAATACAAACAGCAAAACCTCTTGGCAACACTATCAGTCAAGAGAGTATTTGTTAATACTGGAGACTATAATTTCTTTTTCATTTTCCCCTGAAAATAGGGTTGTGGAGATTACAAGTACCTGGTAACTAGCAAACAAGCCTTGTTTACCAGGAAAAACACTTGTATCAATAAGGATTGTACATTTCATTTAAAGAGGTATCAAACCACTGGGCTGATGTGTTGCTTATTTTTGATTCTATTTATTGCAGTTGAAATGAAGAGTAGTTGGGGGGGAAAGGAAAAAAAAGTCTCCTCAGACTTTTTGAGGTCTTGTGAGGTATCTTTGATGGATGGCATGACATCATGAAGAAAATGCTCAATAAACTACAACATGTAAAAATAGAAGTCTTGTCATCAGTCTCTAGACAGAGGATGTGTGCAACTCCATTCGGATGGATGATACTGTGGATGCATGGTGGTACAGCTCTCTGCATGCACCTCTACCACGCCCGTCACCAACCCAACAGTGACAGGGTGCACAATGAAAATATTTTTTTTCAGATGTTAATTATCACAATCCATTTAAATTGCTTTCTACAATGTTTCAGAGGGATTTTCCCATGCTTACATTTATGAATGAAATGCCATGATGTCTACCACACATATCCTGCACCTCAATCCAATACACCAAAATCACATTACACCAGTGGTTCTCAATTATTTTCTGTTATGCCCCACCTAGGAAGAGGAAAACATCTCGCACCCCCCTACCCCCGCATGACTATAATTAGTATAATTTGTCTATAAAATTGTTATAAGTACACCTTTGCATAACACTGCGTCCTTATTAATGTGTAAGAGAATAAAAAAGAAAGAAATATGGACCAATTTACAACCAAGAATAGCTTTAGTAACTGTAACAGAAAAGATTTAAAGTGCATCTGAAATTCAAAAATAAAATTAAATCCTTAATTTAACTATAAATATTTTTTGACTGACCATGTCAAGCCATACGATACTGATAAATTACATATAATCAATAACTGATAATGCATTCAAACGAATCACCAACATTATCTCAGGAGCACAATATTAAAAAAAAAACTTTAACCAGCAAAACAAAAATATCTAAAATAATTTGTGCTGATTTTTTTTTAATCAGAGATGATGTCTGGATTAATGGCTACGAGTAGCAGTCACAAAGCGATTGATGGCAATATTCGGCACGTTTTCACTGAAAAAAATCTCAGGGGGCTTATCAGCGTGATTGGGGTGTAATGTCTTGGAGTGACGCCTTAATTTATTCGGCTTCATGCTGTCCGCTGCCAACATTTTTAGACACAGTAATTAGTCTTTACTTGCTGCATACGCTTCGTCATATTTCCTCGTCTTAGCTTTTGGGGGACTTGTGTTTGTCTTATCTCTGTCTCTCTCCGCCTGTCGACTTCGTGTCTACTCATACTCTGTGCTGTGTGCAAAGCGCGCATGCTCAGTTTAAACAAAACACCGAGCGAATGCTCCCTCCGCACACTCTGCCAATGAGAGCGCCACTGCCCCTAATGTAGTGGAAGTGCAATTGCACTTTATTCTCGGACAATAAAAAAACTAACAAAATAAAAAGCATGTTCCCTGAGGTCAAACGCGTCCCCTATTTGAGAAACACTGCATTACACCAACTGCGCTACATTTGAGCTACTTTTTGTACACAAATATGCAGATGCGCTGGGGGGGCGAGGCGGAAACATCCAGTGAGGTGTAGCATATCTACCAAATTCACAAACCCGTTTCTACTCTGAGAGCAGACTACCTTCTGTTACCAAATTTGCAGGTGCGTCGGAAATGCAGCAACTCCATACGCCAAAATGCCCAGATGGGTGCACCAAGTCTGGAAACACACTAGACTCGATTTGCCCTGGCATGAAAATGAAGTTATGCCGACTGCACAGACGCCAGTCTACCAAATTTTCCAGATTGTGGCATTTTCATGAGACATGGTGAATGCCATAGATAGACATTTGGAAAATACTCACTATTCAAATATCAAATAAACTTGCGCTCGCGGATTCAGAAGTTACGCTGTTCTTCGCCAGTGACATGTACTTAGCTCATCTCACAGGCTACTCTGAAGGAACATGGGTGTTTGCATTCATTTTTTGGTAAATGGGAAGTCGGAGATTTGGCAGGGTCCTCCGTCTGCTTTAAGTAAGACTGTGTTGAACCTCTTTAAACAAAACACAACCAACTTTATTAATGCATTCGTCATAGTACTGATCCGCCTCATAGCTTTTGAGATTGCTCTTTGCCTCACGTCTGAAGTGACAGAATTGGAAAAGTAGTTAAACTATTATAGCAAGTGGACTCGCACAATTTCCATGTAAACAAAACGGCATTTACACTGTACCACAACGGCCATATTTCACGCAAAGGCTGATACGGTGAAGGAATACAGTGGATAGACGTTGTGCTTCACTCAAATTGCGCGTGGCTATTCGTGTTGGTGTTCGTAAATTAGACGTTGAGGCTTATCGATGAGGCTCATTTACATAGACGAGGGCAATTTGTCCATCAAATATCCAATTACTTTTGAGACCTAGTGTTGGATCTGTTTAACAGCACATATAGGCATTTGATAATGAGCGATAGCTGAATTTCTGAATTATATAAACCAACCCAGAATGACAACTTGGTAAACTTCCCAGCATGCATCTTGTCAGGCAGCAATGAAGTGGTCAGTAAATTAATCCGCTTGTCCTCTTAAGAGCCTACCTTACTGCTCCCTGCAAAGAGAGAACCTGGACATGCTGTTTGACTGACTGTTGTAGTCCACGTCTTTGTGACCTGGAGACATCTTAGCATTTTCAGCAGCCTTTGTTTTTTTTTTTTTTCTTTTTTTTCAAAACAAATCAAGTCCATGGGACAGGAGGAAAGCCACGGCGAAGAGATGGATTTATCACAGATTCAGGAGCTGTGCATAATTTTCATGAAGGAGTGTCCAAGCGGCGCATTGCATTTACATGAGTTTAAGAGGATCTTCGGAGTACCGAGCACCTCTGCGGAGGAGTCTCTCTTCATTGAGACAATATTCCACTCATTTGACACCAATCAGGTAAAAGAAGTAAAACAAAACAAGACGTCGAATTGTTATAATCTTTATTAATGCACCCACCCACCTCTTTGTAAAATCTCGGTTTTGATCACAGGACAATGCTCTCGATTTCCTGGAGTATGTTGCAGCGCTTCATTTGATCTTAAGAGGGAACCTTGAGGACAGGCTCAAGTGGTCTTTCAAGATGTATGACAAGGATGGGAATGGCAAATTAGACCGGCAAGAGGTGAAACGGCTAATAAGGGTAAGCCAAATCACAAGCCTGAACCACACCTCTATGATTTGTGTTTTGTGATCGAATGAAGAATATTTTGCCATTCTGTGTTATGTCATGATGAAAACGTTTCATAACGTTAATCCTTGCAAGCGTGATTATTGAACTGCCCTCAACAGCTTGCGGCTGTAAGGTCACATATTGGTCAGTTCACTTTATTGGATGAGAAGTTAGGTTAGGTATCTATATCTGGCTGGACTTTACAGTAAGCCTCTCAACCCAAGTCAAATTAGCCCACTGCCATATGAACTGATGTACTTGACATAAATAGTTCTGATTGTTTTAACCTCGAACATAACATTTGGTTTATTTTTGCAACATTTCAAAACTTTGGCTAAGCAACAGTTATTGTGAGCTATGTTTACTGCCAGCAGTCCAATGTATGCTTCTGTATGTATGACCTGTATTATATACGTATATATATCACACAGATTCTCTACAAAATCAAGATCCAGACAATCGATGTGGATTTGACGCCATCTGAAATATGTGACAGAATTTTTGAACTGGTTGACCAGAATAGCGATGGTAAGGAATCATTGTCATTTGAAAAAGAATAGTACAAGTGGTTATGTATACAGCGGTGGTGTATTGTGTGGTGGTGGTGTTTTATTTAATTGGATTGAAAACATGTTCAATAAATTGCTGAGCAAACAATTTTTTTGAGGAGCACACTTGTGTTTCCTTTTCCCTCATTGACACAAAAAACACAAAATCCTCAATTATTTTATTACATTTTAACTAATTACCGTATCTTAAAAACTTGAACGAGGTCACAAAGGATGTCGAGTGGTTCGCACGTCGATTCCAGCTCCGGCCTTCCTGTGTGGAGTTTGCATGTTCTCCCTGTGTGGGTTTTCTCCGGGTACTCTGGTTTCCTCCCACATTCATAAAACATGCATGGCAGGCTGGTTGAACGCTCAAAATTGTCCCTATAGGTGTGAGTGTGAGCGCGGATGTTTGTTCGTCTCTGTGTGCCTGACAACTGGTTCAGGGTGTCCCCCGCATACTGCCCGAAGACAGCTGGATAAGCTCCAGCATGCCCCACGGCCCTTGTGAGGATAAAGCGTATCAGAAAATGGATGGATGGATGTTTGAAAGTGCATTCATCTTTTTCTCCCGCTGTTCCTAAATGATATCATCGCACAACGGCGGGTATCGGGTAAATGCTGACAGAAGTCCCTAGCGTGAAACTATTTTCCCAAGGTCTACAAAGATT
>CAAKHF010000397.1:7974-18927 GCA_901007745.1 Hippocampus kuda
ATTATAATGATTACAAGCGATTGGCCAAAGCAGAACTTGCTGTGGGTGTTGCAGGTGTGTTAGCATCTAGCTTTCCGGCGATGCCGTTGGGACCGTTGTCTCTGCTCGTCGCTAGTAGAATAATTGATAAGCGCTCTGCGATGTACGAAGCGCAAAAAATAGAGGGTGTGACCGAAGAAAGGTCAGACCCTGTGAGTGAAGAAAGTAAATTAGAAAAAGCTGAGCTTGCGCCAATTTTTGAAGGCGAGCTTAATCGAGAAGCACTTGCGGCAGCTCTCAATATCATAATGGCAAGAGAAGGCCTTTCTGAAAGAGATATTGCCGACAAGTTTGATGACGTCTCCAAGACTGACGTAAGCCGCGCGCGGAATGGAAAAGCTTCCATCGACAAAACGGCTGACATTCTCGCAAAATTGGGACACCCCGCGTTCCTTACAATCCCTTAGGGAATATGAGATTCGTCTGGACACAAAATTGTACCCATTGACAGTGGATACAAAATTGTGTCCATATGGATTTGTCAGCGCAAGCTGACGAGTCGCCCTAAGAGTTGGCGAACTAACGACCACTAAAGAACTCGATCCAACGCTGAGACACTTGCTTCAGCGAACAAGGGAGAATTGCGTCATGTCCGATTTCGATTTTCGCTTCCTGTACGCCGTTGGTGCCGCATTGTGTTTTGCGACGACGACCATTTCACTTCGAATGGGCTACGAAACCGGCGACCAAAGATACACGCTGTTTGCCTTCACAATGCTGTCGAGTGGGTATCTGTTTATGCTTCCGCTCATTGGTGGTTCTCTGAGCTACGCTTCTGTCGTTGTCTCAGCGCTCACACAGGTGCTTGCTTTGGGCTACGCTTTTGCATGGCTTAACGAACCTGTTGGAAGTGTACGCATCTTTGGCATCGCATGCAGCCTAGCCGCCATTGTCGCTTTCAGCCTGCCACCAAATGGCAAGTCGTGAGGGAGCGGTCGATGTATCCAATGCCCTCACATCGCGGCGGTGGCCTACAGTCAGCTTTCGGTCCCGTCGCCACCATAGCATCGATTTGCCTGACCATTTTCATCGCACCGGAGATTCATCCCATTTTTGAACCGATGATCTGGCAAGCGCTTGCATCCCGATATGACTTCCAAACCGCATCATGGCTTGCGTGGGTCATCAAGATAGCTGTTTGGCCCGCAACCTACGTCATCCTACGGCTCGCGATCATGGCTGGGTTTATGTCCCTGTCAGCGTGGGCCGTACGTCGGCTCATGTGAGCCATAAACCTAGCCATGAAAGGAGAAAGACATGGCAAGACGCATACTCATAACGTCTCGAAAAAGGGGACCAGACTTCGGTACAGGATTGGCGATACTTGTCATCCTTGGATTTGTCGTGGCCGCGTACTTCGGCAACACGCCCTCTTGGGTTCAATGAGTGAGGCCGAAATGCGAGGAAGAAAGTACCTCACTGCGCACGAGCGCTTCGCCAATTTTGGCTACGGCGTGATAGGGCTCATCTTCGCCGCCATGATTGGTGCGCACGGCGACTTTGAGTTTGCTGGTGTCGCCGCAATTGTGATTGGAGCCTTCGCAATAGGCGGCATCTTTCGCGGCGTATTTGGCTTCGACGAAGTTTAATCCCAGCCATCAGGAAAGGAAAAACCATGGCAAAACTAACGAAACATCATTCACCCGTGCAGCGTGTCGGCATGTTTATTGGCGGCGTTGCATTTGGCTACGTCACTTTGATCGCCCTGGCGAACTATGACGGTAGCGGTGCATCTCAGGCTGGTGTTGCCTTGTTCGGACTTTGTTCGCTTGGCGGCTTCTACGGAGCGCTCGTAGGGAAGCAGTCAGTCTGACCTTGAGAAAGCGATCTCGCAAAACTGCGAGATCGCCCAAGTCTTCAACCAGAAACCTGGCTGGGGGCGATGCTGCAACATCACCCCTGACGCTTTTCCCAAATCTCGGGATCAAACGCAAAAAGAGAATTCAGATGATCGATCCAAGTCAGGATCGCTTCGGTTCGGCTGGCTTTGCCGATGCGCGGATGCGTCGGCGTGCTGGTCTCTACAAGAAGCAAGGTGCCTATATTGGCCATGACTCCGCTGGCCGAGAGTGTTTTTCTCTTCAACAAAGTGCGTTGCTACTTTGCGGAGGCGCACGCTCTTTGAAAGGATCAGTGGTTATCCCGTGGCTTGTTGATGGATGCCTCCAAGGCGCAAACGGGCACGATCACATAGTATTGCTAGATTGGAAGGGGCAGGACGGTGCAATCTCCGCGCTCCAGGTTCGCCAACGACGTCGCTGCTACTATTTCAATCCTCGTAAACAACGCGGTTTACCTGCCCATCGTTTCGATGTTTTGGGTCATCTCGAAGCGAAATCTTCGACGCTTGTACCGGATGCAATGGTATTTGCGGCCAATTGGACGCCCGAAACCGATCCTAAAGCTGCTTATTTCCAGCAGTGGGCGCAGAAGATCAACGTAGCTGTCGCAGTTACTTACGCTCGCACAGTCGGACCTGTTACCTTGCCTGCGATGGCCGACAAGATCGCCGCCCTCGGTGATCTGACTGAGGAGTGGCTCTCATTCCAGTATGAGATTTCGGTGCAGCCAGAACTGCAAATTCGCGAAGTCGCAATTCTTTTGGAACGTGTCCAATCGGGTGAGTTTAAAGGTGGCGGATGGGACGGCATCAAAGGCGAGTTGTCGAAAAGTTATGCCTGCATGCTTGATCCACAACTCCGAGAAGCCCTTTCACCACCGTTTGATTTTTCATTCAAGTTACTGACCTACAAAAACGGTCCGGCGTGTCTCATCTCAATCATGGAAGACTTGGAGTTTGCTGAGACGTCCGGCCCCATTGTCCGCACGCAATTCTCGACTGCGCTTCTGCATAAACGCAGAGCCTTAGGTGCCAGACCTCAATTTTGGGTCTTGCAGGAGATCGGAAACATTGGGGCGTGGCCGCTTGCAGAGTCGTTGGCAACGATAGGTGCGGGATACGGCATTCGGCCCGCATACGTCGTGCAATCGACCCGCCAGCTTGAAAACCTGAAGCGAGGTGCAAGCACCATCATTCCAAACTCGTGCGGCACACAAATCTACCTTGGAACACGGTCCGCAGAACAAGCGCGCGTCATCCAAAGTCAACTCGGACGGATGACCGTCGAGTATGTTGATCAGGCGGCGTTGGAGCGTGCTGAAGCAGCGCGTTCGAGCGCGATCACGAAGATGATCATGGGGCAAGGCGATCCCGTGATGTCGATGATGGAAGCTAGCCATCAAGCGAGACTAGCGCAGCAAACCGCGAAAATGGGTCGTGAACTTCGCGGCATTGATGAAATCCTCGGCGAGAAGAACGGCCAAGCGTTCGTCTTCATGCCAGGTGTGCTGGAAAAACCCGCTTACTTGACGATCCGGCCTTATTGGCAGCGTCGCGATCTCGCGGGGCTATATCTAGGTGATCCATTTCACTCAAAACCTGGCACTGTCGAGATCGCCACCGTTTTTGGGCAGCGCCACCGCAAAGTCGTCACTAAGAGAACCCCTCGCGCATTGCGTGACTGGCCACAGTACAGCCAGAGCGGGCTGTGGTCATACGTGAAGGGTTACCGACCATGAAATCCAACACAGAACAGGAGACTGTGAAATGAGCAATCAAAACCAAGAACCAAATCGACCAATCGCAAAGCATCGCGATGGTCCTTTGGAAACTGCGATCTGGAAACGGGAAACAGACAAAGGTCCGGTCTACAACACGGAACGCTGCCGTTCGTATCAGGATAAAGACGGAAACTGGCAAAGAACCAACGTCATTCCAGAACGTGATCTTCTCAGGGCGGCACGGCTGGATGAAAAGGCCTACGAAACTATCCAGAGTTTTCGGGAACGTGACCGCGCAGCATACGTCGAACAGCAATCAGGGAGGCAGAGAACCCGCGAACGGGGGCGCAAACGATAAGGCGAAATTTGGCCAAGGGAATCAATCCATGGTATTATGTAGATAGGTGCCTAGGCCAATGGTCACTTTCATTAGGTGTATAACGCTGTATCGCACCAATCGTGAACACGCGACTTTGCCGTTCACATAACGATCCGAAAAACGAATTGCCGACCCGTGCCACTTTCTATTGGCCGCGGTGGACCCCTTCGTCCCAATCAAAAAGGATGATCCTTAGTGAAAGATGTTGAAACGAGAACTGTTTCCAAACTGAATGTAGCCGCAGAAGGTGCGGTCAAGCGGCACACGACGCCGTCGCTGAAAATCGACTTCGAGCGCTATCAGACTTACCTCGACGATCCTGACTTGTCGTCCGATCAGAAGACTGAATTCATTAATGCGCTTTGGACGATCATCACGGCATTCGTTCAACTCGGAATCGGCGTCCATCCAACTCAATTAGCCTGTGGAAAACCGAGAACAGAGCTTGAACATACGAGCTTTTCGGAGTCCACTGAAGTACAATTGGATCAATGCAAACAACATGATGAAAAAGCGCCTGCACCGTAGAAACAGGCGAGAAAGAGAGGATTCATGGGAGTCCCACAGTTGAAACCGGAACCTGTCGCGGCAGTCATTTACTGTCGTGTGTCGTCTGTGAAGCAACGGACCTCAGGTGCGGGTTTGGACAGCCAAGAGCATCGGTGCCGCCAATACGCGGAAGACAAAGGGTATTCTGTCGAAGCTGTATTTCCTGACGATGTGTCCGGCGGCGGAGACTTCATGCAGCGCCCAGGCATGCGCAACATGCTGGCCTATCTCGACGCACAAAAAGACCGACGCTACGTCGTCATATTCGATGATCTAAAACGGTTCGCGCGGGATACGGAGTTCCATATCAAGCTCCGGCGAGAGTTCGATCTCCGTGGCGCAAGGATTGAATGTCTGAATTTCAATTTCGATGATTCACCCGAAGGCCGCTTTATTGAAACCATCATTGCGGCCCAAGGCCAATTAGAACGGGAACAAAACAAGCGCCAGGTGATTCAGAAAATGCGCGCTCGGGTCGAGAAAGGTTACTACGTCTTTCATCCGCCCGTCGGATATCGCTACAAGAAGGATCGTTTGCACGGGAAATTGCTTGTTCGAGACGAACCCATTGCGTCCATCTTAGTTGAGGCCCTGGAGGGCTTCGCCAACGGCCACCTTGGTTCTCAAGTCGAGGTCAAACGATTTCTCGAAAGCAAGCCAGAGTTCCCGAAAAGCGGCAAGAGTGGCTACGTCCATCCATCGAAGGTCAAGGACATCCTTCAGCGAAGTGTCTATGCCGGTGTCGTGGAAGCCCCAGATTGGGGTGTCTCGATGCGCAAGGGGCATCATGAGTCACTGATTTCATTTCAGACCTATCAGCGCATTCAGGACGTCCTAAGCGGTAAAATCTATGCCCCGGCTCGTAAGGATATCAGTGAGGATTTTCCGCTGCGTGGTTTCGTTCTTTGCGACGACTGCGGGGAACCAATGACCTCGTGTTGGTCTAAAGGCCGGAACAAACACTACCCTTATTATCTATGTGACACGCCGACATGCGCCTCCAAGCGCAAGTCGATCCCACGCGCTCGGATTGAAGAAGGTGCAGAGGCGCTTTTGAGGTCTCTACAGCCAGCCAAACAGCTTTTCACCTTGGCCCGCGTTATGTTCGCTGATGCGTGGGATATGGCCTTGAACGACGCTCGCGCGAATAAAGCAGAGCTCTCCAAGCAAGTTGCATCTATAGACGGACAGATTGAAGGCCTGCTTGATCGTATCGTGAAGACAACTAGCGAGTCGTTGATCAGGTCCTACGAGACCAGAGTTGAAAAGCTGGAAAAGACCAAGCTGGAACTGCTTGATCAGGCGCAGGAAGCTGTGCCTCCCAAGGGCAGGTTCGACGACTTTATCGAACACACGATGACATTTCTGGCAAGCCCTTGGAATATCTACGATAAAGGCAATTTGGCGTTAAAGAGAACAGTTCTGAAACTGTGCTTTACAGAGCCTTTGCGATACTGTCGTGAAAACGGTTATCGAACCGCTAAAACCACCTTTCCCTTCAGGGTGTTAGCGGATTTTTCCAACCAAAAGTGCGGAATGGTGGAGCCTAGGGGAGTCGAACCCCTGACCTCTTGCATGCCATGCAAGCGCTCTCCCAACTGAGCTAAGGCCCCTTCCAGGTACTGCCGTGGCAGTGGACGGACGTTTATGAGACGGCGCGGCTAAGTGCAAGTCCAAAATTGGCGCAGCATGCAAACTTTCCGGCGTCTGCAAACGAACCCGAGGCAAGCAGAGTTCGCCTCGGGCAAAGGATCAGTTTTCGTCTTCCGAAGACATGTCCTTGATGTCATCCAGCGAGACATCATCATTGCTGTCGTCGTCATCGTCCAACAGATCATCGTCAAGATCGACATCGACATTGTCGTCATCGTCCAGCACCAGATCGTCTTCCGAGGCGTTTTCACGCGCTTTTGCGGTCGCTGCATCCTCGGCGTCGGCGGCGATCATGCGGCTTTTGCCGGTTTCAAGCTCCACGATCTCGCCCGTATAGGGGCTGACGATCGGGTCTTTGTTCAGGTCGTAAAACCGTTTACCGGTGGTTGGGCAAACGCGCTTTACGCCCCATTCTTCCTTGGGCATGTCAAATCCCCTTGATATCAGGTGAGTCGTCTAAAAGATTCAGTTCACCTGCCACAGGCGGCGGGCACTGTCAAAGCCTTTGCGCGGAAGAGGACGGGATATGGGTGAACACGCGTTGCCGGGCACGCCGCCTGTGCCTCTGACGCTGCGCAAATCGGCGCGGGCGCGGCGGATCAGCCTGCGGATTTCCCAATTGGATGGACGGGTTACGCTGACCTATCCGCATGGCGTGCCCGAGGCTGAGGCTCTGAGTTTCGCGCGCAGCAAAGAGACCTGGATCCGGCAGCATCTGGAAGGTCAGCCCGATCCCGAACAGGTGCGCGTTGGCAGTACCATCCCGATTGAGGGTCGTGAGCGTCGAATCGTGAGCGCAGCGGGCCGACGGGTTGTGTTGAGCGAAGATAGCGTTGGGGTCCCCGCCGGGGCCGAAGGGCGTCGTTTGGCCCGGTTTCTGAAAGAGCTTGCGCGGGATCGGCTGACCGAGGCCTGCGATGATTATGCCGCCATTCTGGGGCGATCCTACAACAGCCTGACTTTGCGGGATACGCGCTCGCGCTGGGGGTCGTGCAGTTCCGATGGTGGCTTGATGTTCTCGTGGCGGCTGATCCTCGCGCCGTCCGAGGTTCTGCATTATGTCGCGGCACATGAGGTCGCGCATTTGGCAGAGATGAACCATTCACCGGCGTTCTGGGCGCAGGTCGACCACATTTTTGGGCCCTATGACACACCGCGCCGCTGGCTGCGCCAGCATGGCGCAACCTTGCATCGGTTTCGATTTGATGCGCCGACGAGTTGACGCTGTGGTTTTTTGTGATCACATGGGGTCATGTTAGCGGCACGCCCCACAGAGTCTCATATCGCAACGCATGATCGGGTATACCGTGCCCTGCGGTCCCGGATCCTGCACGGAGAGATTTCGCCGGGCGAAGCACTGACGTTGCGCGGTATCGGGAAAGAGTTCGACGTCTCGATGACGCCCGCGCGCGAGGCGGTGCGGCGTCTGGCTGCCGAGGGCGCTTTGATCCTGTCTTCGTCTGGCCGCGTGTCGACGCCGGAACTGACGAACGACCGGATCGAGGAATTGGCCGCACTACGGGCATTGCTAGAGGTCGAACTGGCCAGCCGCGCCTTGCCGCGTGCGCATATCGCACTGATCAACAGGCTACAGAGCATCAACATGACCGTCGCCGAGATGGTAACAAAGCGCGACGCGGTGGGATACATCCGCTCCAATCTGGAGTTTCACCGCACGCTCTATCTGCGCGCCCAAGCCCCCGCGATGCTGGCCATGGCTGAAACGGTGTGGCTGCAGCTTGGCCCCACAATGCGTGCGCTTTATGGCAGGCTGCGCCGCACAGAGCCGCCACATTATCACAAGCTGATCATCGCGGCGCTCAAGGCCGGGGATGAGCCCGGTCTGCGCCTTGCGGTGCGCTCGGACGTGACACAGGGCTTGCGGTTGCTGGTCAGTTAAGCAACGAACCGCCGACCTATCGAATTCGCCGATGACCCGGTCTGTCGTTCTGGTTTGCGTGCACACTCTGCGCTAGGCTGAGGCAAATCACAAACAAGAGCAGATTTCAGTCATGATCAATCGACGGACCTTTTCTATCGGCCTTGGTGCAGCGCTGCTGGCAGGGTGCAGCACCGGAGGCGCCCCGGCGCGGGCCCCTGCGTCACGGATGCAATCTGTCCCGAATGCAGGATATGACGCCTGGGTTGCCGGTTTCAAAACCCGCGCGTCTTCTCAGGGCATTTCGCAATCCACGCTGAATCGCGCCTTTCAGGGGGCGGGGTATCTGCCCGGCGTGATCGAGCGTGACCGCAATCAGGTGGAGTTCAAGCGCTCGCTCGAGGACTATCTGGCCATTGCCGCCTCGGACGAGCGGATCAGCACCGGAAAGCAGATGCTGCAGCGCTACAATGGCACGCTCTCGCAGATCGAGGCGCAGTATGGCGTCGACAAAGAAGTTGTTGTGGCCGTTTGGGGGCTGGAAAGCCGTTATGGCGCAAGGCGTGGGGATGTGCCGGTGATTTCGGCCACGTCGACACTGGCCTATGACGGGCGGCGCGGCGCGTTCTTCGAGAAGCAACTGATAGCGGCGCTGCGTATCATTCAGGAAGGCGATACGTCGCCCGCAAACATGACCGGCAGCTGGGCCGGGGCGATGGGGCATACGCAGTTCATCCCGACCTCGTATCTGGCCTATGCGGTTGATTTCACCGGGGATGGGCGGCGCGATATCTGGTCCGAGGACCCAACGGATTCGCTGGCCTCAACCGCGGCTTATCTGGCGCGCGCCGGTTGGGTGCGTGGGCAGCCCTGGGGCGGAGAGGTCGGCACGGTATCTGGTACGCCCAAGGCCGTGATCCAGCCACAGGTTCCGGGGCCGCAGATCGCGGTGTTCCGAAACTTCGATGTGATCAAACGCTACAACAATTCGGACAGTTACGCGATCGGCGTAGGCCATTTGTCTGATCGGATCGCCGGGGGTGGCCCGTTCCAGGCCTCGTTCGGGCCAGATGCCACGGGTCTGACGTTGGAGGACCGAAAGGAACTGCAGCGCCGCCTGACAGCGGCCGGGTATGACACACAAGGCGCGGATGGGGTGATCGGGAACAACACCAAGTCTGCCATCAGCGCATATCAGCGTGCCAATGGCTTGCCCGTGACCGGCGAACCTTCGGTTGAACTGCTGCGGCGTTTGGGTGGCTGACGGTTACGCCGCCAGCCCTTTTGAGCCGATATCCAGAAATTTCTGGCGGCGGTCCTTGATCAGGGCTGCTGCATCTTTGCCACCCAGCTCTGTCAGCATGGCGGCGATGGCGTCTCGCACCGACTCGACGGCCTCGGTGCGGCCCCGGTGGGCACCGCCCTTGGGTTCGGGGATGATCCGGTCGCAAACACCCAGCTTGTGCAGGTCTTGCGCGGTCAGGCGCAGCGCCTCGGCCGCTTCGCGCATCTTCTCGGCATCCTTCCACAGGATTGAGGCGCAGCCTTCTGGCGAGATGACCGAGTAAACCGAATGCTCCAACATGGCGACGCGGTTTGCAGTGGCAAAGGCCACAGCCCCGCCGGACCCACCTTCGCCGATGATGACCGAAACCAAAGGCACGCCGATTTTCAGGCACATCTCGGTCGACCGGGCAATCGCCTCGGACTGGCCGCGTTCTTCCGCCCCTTTGCCAGGATAGGCACCTGCGGTATCGATCAGAGTGATAACGGGCAGGCCAAAGCGACTGGCCATCTCCATCAGGCGCACGGCTTTGCGATAGCCCTCGGGCCGGGCCATACCGAAATTTCGTTCGATCCGCGATTTGGTGTCCGAGCCCTTTTCATGACCGATCACCATCACAGGCTGGTCATTGAAGCGGGCCAATCCGCCAATCACCGCCAGATCGTCGGCAAAGTTCCGATCTCCCGCCAAAGGTGTGAATTCAGTAAACAACGCATCGACATAGTCTTTGCAATGCGGCCGTTCGGGGTGACGCGCCACCTGACATTTCCGCCAAGGGGTCAGATCGGCATAAAGCTCATCCAGCAGTTTGGCAGCCTTGGCATCCAGCGCGGCGGCCTCTTCGGCCACATCCATCTCTTCATTGGCGCGGGCCAGCGCGCGCAACTCTTCCGCTTTGCCTTCGATCTCGGCCAAGGGTTTTTCGAAATCCAGATACTGGGTCATGCCGCCTCACCTGCGTGAAATTTCCTAGCTATATGCCGTGTGGTTGCCGCGGATGCAACTCAGCAAGATTTGTGGTTCAAGAATGTGCAAATTCAGTCGGGCGAGGAAGAAAGGGAAGACACCAATGGTGACCCGCTATGAAGACCGCGTGCTGCGCGTACTGACATATATCCATGATAACCCCGCCGGGGATCTGTCGCTGGATGCGCTGGCCGATGTCGCCGCGATGTCGCGGTTTCACTGGCACCGCGTGTTTCGGGCCCTGACGGGCGAGACCTGCGCCCAGGCAGTCCGACGGTTGCGATTGCATCGCGCCGCGACCTGCTTGGTGCAATCCGACAAGCCGATGCCGCAGATTGCAGCCGATATCGGATATCCCAATCTCAAGTCTTTTACCCGGGCCTTTTCTCAGGCCTATGGCAGTAGCCCTGCCGCCTTTCGCAAGGCAGGCCAGTTTCTTCCGTCGCACCCACAGTTCAAAACCGGAGAGTATCCCATGTATCCTGTGACGACGCGAACAGAGCCCAAACGCCGTATAATCGCTCTGCCCCACCAAGGCGCCTATTCCGAAATCGGCAAGAGTTTCGAAGCGTTCGGAGCGCTTTGCGAAGCCCGCCAGTTGTGGCCGCAAGTTGGTCCGGTGATCGGCATATACCTTGACAA
>CAAKHF010000397.1:57971-68746 GCA_901007745.1 Hippocampus kuda
GCACCTTGCTGGCAGGCTGTGCTCTGTTGATCGCATTCGGGTGGAGAGACATTGTCGCCACCGATTGGAGCCAGTTGCCGGGCATCGTCTGGACTGGTCTGCTCTATCTGTCCTTTTTCGCCACGGCAGCCAGCTTTGTTCTGGTGCAGTTCGCGGCGCTCAGGCTGCCCTCGGCCAAGGTCATGGCCTATACCTATCTGGTGCCCAGCTGGGTCATCCTGTGGGAGATCGCTTTGGGCAACGGCACTCCGACAGGGCTGATCATCATCGGCATCGCCATGACCGTGTTGGCGTTGCTCTTGCTTTTGAAGGAGGAAACCCCCGGCGCAAACGCTATTCAACGCAGTGGGGATTGATGCTTGTGTTCCCGTCAGCATCTGGCACCATTCCTTCGATGTAATGGACAACGAGGCCGTGGAATGAAATCAACTCTATCGGGCGCGGCATTGGTGGTGTTGGCCGCCTGCGGGCAAAACAGCTTGAAAGGCCCAAGCGATGAGACGACCTTGCAAGCCAGTTGTGAGGCATTGGTCTCGGCTGAAAGCGGCACGCGTATTGACGATGTCAAAGCGCAGGAAACGCAGACCAACCCGACCGGGTCTGTCACTACGGTCTTGGTCGCGGGGCAAAACACACCGTGGTCGTGTTCGACCGATCAAACCGGTGTCATCACCAGCGTGATACAAGGTTGAATTGGCGGCAGAAGCCTTGTTGAGGCAGATCAAGGTTCCAAGGGCCCCCGGTGTCTATGCTTTTCCGAACGGAGAGGAGGACGCCATGTTTCAACATATCATGATCCCAGTAGACCTTCATTTGCCGCCCGAAGTCCACAAGGCCATTGCCGTGGCTGGTGACATCGCCAAATGGCAGAACGCTCGGGTAACGCTCGTGAGCGTGACCGGCACTCAGCCGGGGGATGCGCCGGTATCGGAAGACTCGATTGCCGAGGGGCTTGCGGCACTTGCTGAAGACCTGACCAACAAAGCGGGTGTGCAGGTCGAAACCCGAAACATCCATTCTGTCGATATCGCAGCTGAGGTCGATGGCGATCTGGCCCGCGCGGCAGAGGAACTGGGGGCGGATCTGATCGTCGTGGGAACCCATGCACCGCGCATCACGGATTACATTTTCTCAAGCCATGCCGGGTATCTGGCGAAACACGCCAAGGTCTCGGTCTTTGTGGTCAGGTAGGACCATCCTCCGACGCAGGCAGTTCCGTTTCCAAAAACCGCTCGAACGCATCCAGATTGACCGGCTCGAACTGCCCGAACCCCTGCATCCAGACCGATGCGGCGCGTAGCGCGTCGGGTTCCAGCTTGCACCATTTGACGCGCCCGCGTTTTTCCTGAGAGATCAACCCGGCCTTGGTCAGAATGACCAAGTGTTTCGAGATGGCTGCCAGCGACATCTCGAACGGTTCGGCCACATCTGTCACGGCCATGTCATCCTCCAGCAGCATTGCGAGGATGGCACGGCGGGTGGGGTCGGCAAGGGCTGCGAACACGGTGTCGAGATCATTGGACATGCCTTCGCTCAATCACAGGCTCAGAGTTTGGTCAACCATTTGGTTGAATATGCGGATTCAGAGGATTTGATGTGGATTGCCTTTTTCTGGTGAGTTTGGCTTCCACGCGTTTTGGAGAAAAATCATTTGAATACAAAGCCTTGATGTGCGGCAATTCGGGTACTCAACAGCGTTGACTCTGTGCCCTATGCCCCTTAGCACCCTACCCAAGACTGTGCGAGGGAAACGCCCGTGACCGATGATGACCAAAAGCAGCGTATGGCGCAGCTTGAGGCCAAGATCGAGGCGGCGAAAAAGGCCAAAAAGCCTGAGACCCGCGCAGACAGTGACATATCCGGCGGTGAACTTGCCTGGAGGATGGTCATAGAAATGGTATCCGGTCTGGGGATCGGATTTGGCATCGGATACGGGCTGGACAGCCTGCTCGGGACAATCCCGATCTTTCTGGTGCTGTTCACATTGCTGGGCCTTGTCGCGGGCGTGAAGGTTATGCTCCGCAGCGCGAAAGAGGTTCAAGAGAAACAAGCGGCAGCGACGGCTGCCGAGAAGGACGAGAGGGACTGAACGTGGCAACTGAGACCACCGCAGCAGAAGGCAGCAGCCTGGTTTTCCACCCGATGGATCAGTTCATCGTCAAGCCGTTGTTCGGTGACGGTGCGGTTGGCATGTTCACGATCACCAACGTGACGCTGTGGCTGTTCCTTGCAATTGTGGCGATTGTTCTTCTGCTGATCGTTCCGACCTCAAAGCGCGCGATTGTTCCGACGCGGATGCAGTCCGTGGCCGAACTGGCCTATGGGTTCATCTACAAGATGCTGGAAGACATCTGCGGCAAGGAAGGCGTTAAGTACTTCCCCTATGTCATGACCCTGTTCATGTTCATTGTATGCGCCAACTTCCTGGGCATGCTGCCGATGTCCTTCACCACCACATCGCATTTCGCCGTGACCATCCCGCTGGCGCTGTCGGTCTTCCTGACCGTGACGGTTCTGGGCTTTGTCAAAAACGGCGCAGGCTTCCTGGGTCTGTTCTGGGTCTCCAGCGCCCCGTTGGCACTGCGCCCGATCCTGGCGATCATCGAGCTGATCTCGTACTTCGTGCGCCCGGTCAGCCACTCCATTCGTCTTGCCGGTAACGTCATGGCAGGCCACGCGGTGATTAAGGTGTTCGCAGGCTTTGCCGCGATTGCCGCGATCTCGCCCGTGTCGGTTCTGGCGATCACCGCAATGTATGGCCTTGAGGTCCTCGTGTCCTTCATTCAGGCCTACGTATTCACCATTCTGACCTGTGTTTATCTGAAAGATGCGCTGCATCCTTCGCACTAAGGTCCGATACCCAAACATCGAAACTTCCAATTCGTAAGGAGACACATCATGGAAGGCGATCTCGCACACATCGGCGCAGGCCTGGCAGCAATCGGTTCCGGCGCAGCCGCAATCGGGGTGGGCAACGTAGCAGGCAACTTCCTGGCCGGCGCCCTGCGCAACCCTTCGGCGGCTGCTTCGCAGACCGCAACCCTGTTCATCGGTATCGCATTCGCAGAAGCTCTGGGGATCTTTGCATTCCTGGTCTCGCTGCTGCTGATGTTCGCCGTATAATCTGCGGAACCTGATCCTTACGCGCAGGTGGGCCCGGCCATAGTGGCTCACCTGTTGTAAAGACAACGTTCCGACGGAGGACATCATGGCGACTGAACCCCTTGCCAAAGAAGTAGCAGGCACCTGCGTCGACGCCTATGGCTCGGCCATCGGTATGCCGCAGCTCTGCTTCGATTGGTTTCCCAACCAGATTTTCTGGCTGGTCATTACGCTGGTCGTCATCTTTCTGGTCCTGTCCCGCGTGGCTCTGCCCCGCATTGCGGCAATCCTGGCTGAACGTCAGGGGACCATTACAAATGACCTGGCTGCGGCCGAAGATCTGAAGGCCAAGGCGGTCGAGGCCGAAGAGGCCTATAACAAGGCGCTGGCCGATGCCCGTGCCGAAGCGCAGCGTATCGCGGCCGAAGCACGCGCGGAAATCCAGGCTGATCTGGATGATGCAATTGCCACGGCGGATGCGGAAATCGCTGCCAAGGCGGCTGAATCGGAAAAGGCAATTGCCGAAATCCGAGCCGGTGCGCTGGAAAGCATTCAAGTGGTTGCCAAGGATACGGCGGCTGAACTGGTCACCGCACTGGGCGGCGAGGCAGATGCCAAAGCCATCGATGGTGCGATTGACGCGCAGATGAAAGGATAAGTGACATGCGGAACACTCTTGCCCTTATCCTGACCTTCGGCGCAGCCAGCCCGGCATTGGCGGCCAAAGGCCCGTTCTTCTCGCTGGCCAACACCGACTTTGTGGTCTTCCTGGGCTTTATCGTCTTCATCGCGGTGCTGTTCTACTTCAAGGTCCCCGGCATGATCGGTGGCGCCCTGGACAACCGGGCCGAAGGCATCAAATCCGAACTGGACGAAGCCCGTGCCCTGCACGAAGAAGCCCGCAGTCTGCTGGCCTCGTATGAGCGTAAACAGCGTGAAGTGCAGACACAGGCCGACGCCATCGTGGCAGCTGCGAAAGAAGATGCGGCCCGTGCTGCTGAACAGGCGAAGGCCGATCTGGCAAACTCGATCGAACGTCGTTTGGCGGCCGCTCAGGACCAGATTGCTTCGGCAGAAGCCTCGGCTGTGAAAGAAGTCCGCGATCAGGCGATTTCTGTCGCAGTTTCGGCAGCCAGCGCGGTTCTGGCAAAGCAGATGAGCGCGGCGCAAGCCAACAAGCTGATCGACGCATCCATCGCGGATGTGGATGCCAAGCTGCACTGAGCTTGCAAGAAATCAGACCTAATAAACCCGGCCTTAGCGCCGGGTTTTTTGTTTGGTATGTCCGTTGGTTGATCCGCCTGATCGGCTACGCATCGCGGGTCTCATGCTCTAACCGTTGTTGGGCAATAGCCTCATTCCGTTTGGCTTTCTGCTGATCCTGCATACAGCGCTCGACGAAATCCAGATGCTGCTCGACCGCAATGCGCGCGGCAATGGGGTCGCGGGATTGAAGCGCTGAGTTTATCGCATTGTGCTGATCCAGCAAAGCATCGCGTGTGGCGCGTTGATGGAACATCATCTGGCGATTGTAGAACACGCCTTGCCGCAGCAGATCATACATAGATCGCATCATATGCAGCATGACCACGTTGTGGCTGGCCTCGATGATCGCCATGTGAAATTCGGCATCCAGTTGTGCCTCGTCCTCGGGGGCGTTGCGATCATGCGCGGCTTGCATCCGGTCGAATATCGTCTGAACCACTTTCAGATCGCTGTCTGACCCCAAGCGCGCTGCGCGTTCGGCAGCCAGACCTTCCATGTCACGGCGAAAAGACAGGTAGTCGAACACAGCCTCATCATGGCTGCTGAACAAACGGATCAGGGCGGGTGAAAACGCCGATCCCAGAACTTCGGCCACATAGATACCCGATCCGGCCTTGGCGGTCAGCAAACCCTGCCTCTGCAGGTCCAAGATCGCCTCGCGCAGTGACGGGCGCGACACACCCATTCGCTCGGCCAGTTCTCTCTCGGAAGGCAGGCGCTCGCCGGGGCGCAGGATGCCGCGCAGGATCAGAAGCTCGATCTGACGCACCACGGCGAGCGAGAGCTTTTTGGTCTGAACTTTTTGAAAGGGCATGAGGCATTCCGAAATTGGTCAAATCATATGACCACAGGGGGCGGCCGCGATCAAGGACGGGCGAGGTCACTTTGGCTGAAACATTAGGTCAGAATTATTGACATTAATTGCGACCTTCCTACTCTGCCAGAAATTGGGATCGGAGGAGCCAAATGACCACACATCCATTGTTCGCCACGCGAACGTCCAGAATGAAAGCCTCGGAAATCCGCGAGTTGCTGAAGCTTTTGGATAAGCCTGGCATTATCTCGTTTGCTGGCGGGATACCCGACCCGGCCCTGTTCCCTGCGGATGCGTTTTCGCAGGCGTTTCAGTCGGCGCTTGGACCGGACAGTCAGGCGCAGGCGCTGCAATATTCGGTCAGTGAAGGTTACGTCCCGCTGCGCGAATGGCTGGCGGATCACATGCGCAGCATCGGGGTGGCGTGTGAGTTGGACAACATCCTGATCACCTCGGGCTCGCAACAGGCTCTGGACTATCTGGGTAAACTATTCCTGTCGCCCGGAGACACGGCGCTGGTTGGATGGCCGACCTATTTAGGCGCATTGGCTGCGTTCAACGCCTATGAGCCGCGCTTTGACAGGCTGAGCGTCAACGGCAATCGTGGCGCGGCAGAATATCAGGAAGGTGTTGGAAGTGGGGCTGTGAAGTTTGCCTATCTCTCGCCCGACTTTTCCAACCCAACCGGGGAAACCGTCAATCTGCGCGGCCGTGAGGCCTTGCTCGATCTGGCGGAGGAGCTTGATTGCGCGATCATCGAGGATGGGGCTTATCAGGCTTTGCGCTATGACGGAGAGGCCATCCCCCCGATCCTGACGCTGGAGCTTGCGCGCAAAGGAACGCTTGAGGCGTGCCGGACGATCTATTGCGGCAGCTTCTCAAAAACACTGTCACCTGGGCTACGTGTGGGTTGGGTCGTCGCTGCCAAACCGATCATCTCGCAGATGGTGCTGCTGAAACAGGCCGCTGATCTGCACTCGGCAACAATCAACCAAATGGCTGTGCATCACGTGGCCGAGGCCTGTTTCGGCACCCATATCCCCAAGGTCCGCGCCGCCTATCAGGCGCGCCGGGATGCGATGTTGGCGGCGTTGGAGCAGCATATGCCAGATGGTGTTCAGTGGACGCGACCCGAAGGGGGCATGTTCATTTGGCTGACCCTGCCGTCAGAGATCGACGGCTCTGCCTTGCTGGCACAGGCCTTGGACACCGAAAAGGTCGCCTTTGTTCCGGGCGGAGCCTTTTTCCCCGATGGAAGTGGCACGAACACGATCCGGCTAAGCTTTTCGAATTCGGACGAGGACACAATTCGCGAAGGCATTCGTCGGCTGGGTGTCGTGCTGCGCGCCTGACAGTGGAAAGGTTCTGTTAACCAATTGTCGGCAAAGCTGCGGCATGATCCGGTATCTTGCCCTTTTTCTGTTGGCGGCGTGTTCGGCAGGCACGCCTCATTTCCGCGATCTGCCCGCGACGCGTGTTTCGGTCAACGGCAGCGTGTTCGATGTGCGCGTGCGCGGAGAGCTGGCCGAGGCGGTTCGTGTGAATGCTCAATACGCGCCTCGGTTGGGGCCAATTCGCGATCGGGCAGCCCTTGCGATGGCGCAGGTGTCCGGCTGTCCCATTTTGGACGTTCTCGGTGACGCCGCGGTAACCGTTGGAGTGCTGGGCTGTGATCGCGAAGCCGGGGAACGTTTGTTGCTGACCGCGATCTCGCGCCCCAATTACGAATGTGTAAATTACGGCGCGTCCAGTGGCTATGCCTACGAAGTCTTCGAGTGTACGCCCTACTGAAACACCGTATTTCGGCAAGATATTGTGGATAAGTCGGGGCAATACGCCATATCCTGCGCATTCACGTTGACACCTCCGTGATCCGTTGCGCAGACTTCTTATCCATAGGAATCATCCAAAGAGCAGCCATTGCGCTTTAGCAAACTCAAACTGACCGGCTTCAAAAGCTTCGTTGACCCGACCGATTTGATTATCGCGGACGGGTTGACCGGTGTGGTGGGTCCGAATGGCTGTGGCAAGTCCAACCTTCTGGAAGCCTTGCGCTGGGTGATGGGCGAAAACCGCCCCAAATCCATGCGCGGCGGCGCGATGGAAGATGTGATCTTTGCCGGGGCGGCCACGCGGCCTGCACGCAATTTTGCCGAGGTTGTCCTGACCATGGACAACTCGGAACGCCTCGCGCCGTCGGGCTTCAACGAAAGCGATCAGCTTGAGATCGTGCGCCGCATCACCCGCGATGTCGGCAGCGCATACAAGACCAATGGCAAAGATGTGCGGGCGCGCGATGTGCAGATGCTGTTTGCGGATGCCTCGACAGGTGCGCATTCGCCTGCGCTGGTGGGGCAGAACCGCATTGCCGAGTTGATCAACGCCAAACCCCGCGCGCGTCGTCGTATTCTGGAAGAGGCGGCCGGGATCTCGGGCCTCTATCAACGGCGTCACGAGGCCGAGCTGAAGCTGAAAGGCACCGAGGCCAACCTGACCCGTGTCGATGATGTGCTGGAACAGCTGGGTGGGCAACTGTCGCAGCTTGCGCGTCAGGCCCGACAGGCAGCCCGGTATCGCGAGATCGGAGAACTGCTGCGACAGGCCGAAGGTATGCTGCTGTATCGCCGCTGGAAAGAGGCTGATATGGCTCGCCAGTCGGCAGAAGAAAAGCTGCGCGAGCGGATCACCGAAGCCTCACGCGCCGAAGCGGCGGCCCGAGAAGCCGGGGTAAAGCGGGCGCAGATCGAAGACACTCTGCCGCCTTTGCGCGAAGAAGAGGCTATTGCGGCTGCGGTATTGCAGCGCCAGCAGGTTCAGCGCGATCAGCTGTCCGATCAGGAAACGCGCGCGCGCCAGACGATTGAGACGCTGACCAACCGGATCAAGCAGTTGGGCAACGATATCGAACGCGAATCCGGCCTGAACCGTGATGCGGGCGAAATGATCGAGCGGCTCGAATGGGAGGCGCGCGAGCTTGCCAAAGCAGCCGAAGGTTACGATGACAAGGTGTCTCAAGCTGCTGAGGTTGCCCGCGAAGCTGCCACCGTTTTGCAACAGCGCGAAGATCACTTGTCGCAGGAAACCGAAGATATGGCGCGGCTGGTCGCCCGACACCAATCGGCGCAGCGTCTGGTCGAGGATAGCCGCAAAACCTTGGCTCGGTCGGAAGGCGAAGAAGAAAAAGCGCGCGTTGCCGTAGATGATGCCAAACAGGCCCTGACCCGCGCCAGCGATGCCTTCGCAACGGCGCAGGTCGGAGAGGAAGAGGCCCGTGTGGCGGCGGATGCGGCCGAGCTGGCCTTGACGGCTGCGGATGACAAACGCACAGAGACACAGGCGCGTGAGGCCGAAGCGCGGGCGCAGCGATCCGAGGCCGAAGGCGAATTGGGCGCGATCCGTGCTGAAACGATGGCGCTGGCCAAGCTGGTCGAACGCGATACCGCTGAGGGCGGTCAAGTGCTGGACATGCTTCGGGTGGCACCGGGTTACGAGAAAGCTCTGGGCGCTGCGCTGGCCGACGATCTGCGCGCGCCGCTGGTCGAAGGTGATGGGCCATCCGGCTGGGTTCCGATGGCGGGCTATGACAGCGACCAGCCCTTGCCCGAAGGGGCCGAACCTTTGGCCTTGCATATCAACGGCCCGGATCGCCTGAGCCGACGGATCGCTCAGATCGGGCTGGTGGATGCGGATCAGGGCGCACGCTTGCAGGCTCAGCTGAAACCCGGTCAGCGGTTGGTTTCGCGGTCGGGCGATCTGTGGCGCTGGGACGGGTTCCGCGCTTGGGCTGAGGATGCCCCCAGCGCTGCGGCCTTGCGGTTGGAGCAGTTGAACAAGCTGGAAGCGCTCAAGCAGGAGCTTGCGCGGATCGAAGCACAAGCCGATGGCGCGCGCGCCGCACATGAGGCCTTGTCGCTACAACTGGCAGAGGTCACCGAAGCCGACCGCCGCGCGCGAGAGGCGCGCCGGGCTGCCGATCAGCGCATGGCCGAAACCGCCCGACAGCTGAGCCGGGCTGAGGCGGATCGCAATCTGGCGCAAGGTAAGCTTGAGACTCTGACACTGGCGGTGGATCGCCATAAAGAGGACGCCATGGCCGCCCGCGCGCAATTGCGCGAGGCCGAAGGCGCTTTGACCGGGTTGGGTGATCTCGACAGCGCCCGCGCGCAGGTCGAAGACATCAAGCAGACGGTCGAGGCGGCGCGGATCACCATGCTGACCCACCGTTCGTCCCATGATGAGCTGCGCCGCGAAGGCGAGGCCCGCACACGGCGCTCTCAGGAAGTCACCAAGGACCTGAGCGGCTGGCGGCACCGTCTGGAAACCGCCGAGAAACGCATTTCAGAACTGGCTGAGCGTAAGGAAAGTTCCGAGGAAGAACTGACCGAGGCAACTGCTGCGCCCAGCGAGATTGCCGAGGCGCGCGAAGAGCTGAACACACTGATCGAAACCGCCGAGGCCCGTCGGGCTGAAGCTGCCGACAAGCTGGCCGCTGCCGAAACCCAGCAGCGCGAGGTTGTCATGGCCGAGCGTGAGGCGGAACGACTGGCATCCGAAGCGCGCGAAATCCGTGCGGCAGCCGAGGCGCGCTGTGATGCGGCCAAAGAAAGCGTCGTCGCTGCGGCTGAGCGGATTGCGGAAGATCAGCAACTGACGCCGAACCAGTTGTTGAACCAGCTGGATGTGAACCCCGATCAGATGCCCGCTGCCGATGCGCTCGAGGCGGAGGTCAACCGCCACAAACGCCAGCGCGATGCGATGGGTGCGGTGAACCTGCGGGCTGAAGAGGACAGTAAGGAAGTTCAGGAAGAGTTCGACACGCTCAACACCGAAAAGGCCGATCTGGAAGAGGCGATCAAAGCGTTGCGCAGCGGCATCGCCAGTCTTAACCGCGAAGGGCGCGAGCGTCTGTTGACCGCGTTTGAACAGGTGAATTCAAACTTCGCAATGCTGTTCAAGCATCTGTTCGGCGGCGGCGAGGCCAATCTGGTCATGGTCGAAAGCGACGACCCGTTGGATGCGGGCCTTGAGATCATGTGCCAGCCACCGGGCAAGAAACTCTCGACTCTCAGCTTGCTGTCGGGTGGCGAGCAAACGCTGACCGCGACCGCGCTGATCTTTGGGGTCTTCCTAGCCAACCCCGCTCCGATCTGTGTTCTGGACGAGGTTGACGCGCCGTTGGATGATGCCAACGTGACGCGGTTCTGCGATTTGTTGGACGAGATGTGCCGCCAGACCGACACGCGGTTCCTGATCATCACCCACCACGCAGTTACCATGGCGCGGATGGACCGGTTGTTCGGTGTGACCATGCAGGAACAGGGCGTCAGCCAGCTGGTCTCGGTCGATCTGAAGAAGGCCGAGCAGATGGTCGCCTGATCCCTCACCGGATCGTTACGATCATGTCGGGATTATCGCGCTAACTTTGCCTTATGAAACGCCTTCTGATCCCTGCCCTTATCGCTGCCAGCCCGGTCCTTGCCGCCGATTGGCCCACGAAAACCGGAGACGTCCCGCTGTCTTCCGACGAATTGGATGCTTTGGCAGGCCAAACGCTGACATTTTATGATGACGGTCAGGCCAGGTTTTCGGCGGG
>CAAKHF010000401.1:10240-21230 GCA_901007745.1 Hippocampus kuda
CTCCCGGGAGGCAGCCCCTGACTCTCAGATGTCCCTCGCATGCCAAAAATTACTATTGACATTTCAATTCAGTGGACTTTTTTTTTTCTCTCCTTCCACTGCGCTCTGCTGATGCCTTATAGCAGGAGGACATTTACATGTCAATGGGGCAGACAAAAGGGAGGCCGAGTGTGCCCATCTCCATGTCCTTAAGACAGTGACTGTAACTCCAAATTTATGGCTTGACTGGTGATGAGAATCCTTTCTGCGTCCGCTCTACAGATGAGTCAACGCCTTATTAAAATAGGCTGGCGGTGCCGCAACAGGACTTGTTTGTGACGACTCCATTTGTAGATCGATGCGCCGGCGATGTCGGCAAACCACAAAAAGATACATTTCAGAATGCCACTTCAATCCGAAAGCGTTGCAGGAGTCAAAAAAAAAAAATTGGAAAATTGCTTTCAACAATTGTTCTCATGAACAAAGATGTTCTCGCACACTTTGGAAAAAGTAATTCTAGCCTGTCATTCTTGACGCTTTTATTCTCTGGCCTTTCTGTGTGCCTCCACGTTGAGGATGGAGTTTTTCCTGCAGCCAAATGTACACATTCTGCCTTTCAGAGGTACAGTGGTGACAGGGGAAAAACAAATGAAGGCTTGCGCCCTTTTAGTTGCACTTGCTTTTTCTTGCAGAGCAGTGTCGACAGATGGGAAGAACAGTGCGTCTTATTCACACACACACACGCACACACACACACACACACACACACACACACACACACACATATGCAGACACAAATTTCATGTCGGAGGTTTTTGAGCTGGCAAATAAACAAATGGGCTTCCTGATACCAGCTCTGCAAGTTTTTATCCGAACAGCTGAACTTTATACAAAATACATGTGAACAGCACCCAGTATACTGTATTTCAATATCAGTAATTTGACTGATCTATCGGGCGGCCTGGTGGTCCAGTGGTTAGCGTGTCGACCTCACAATATGTCTATATAATGAGAAGCATGTTTTCAGTTTGCAGCACATCATCTTAACCAGAGAAAGAGTAATCGACATAAACATCAGCGACGATGAATAGTACACTGTATTGGTATGCATGTATGCCTCAGTCAATGAACGTCGACGATACGTTTCTCTGGAGAGCTTTGAGGTACAGCACCACCACCTGACTCGTCCCAGAGCGCCGAGGCTCCCCTCTCACTGTAATTATCTTCAAGGAGCTGCATCGCATGTGCAGTAGCCCTGTTTCGGAGAAGACTGGCGGCTGCTCAAGGGAGGAGGGTTGGGAAAAAAAAAGCCTGGCAGCATCGATCTGCCCTTCTGCGTTTAGCTTTAGCATCGGGTTAAGTGTTTCGCTTTAATTGGGACCAAATTCATGCAGGGGTTTGTGTAATTATGCCAGAGTCAATCCCCATTCCTCCTTAGCGCTATCGAGCAGCTGCTCACTTCAATGAAAGCGTGTGTCAAATTGTCGAAGAGGAGCTGCCGTCTGTACGTGAGCGCACCCTCCCGTTGGTGCAAATTATTCAAACTGATAAACACACGAAGGAGACGTTGAAAAGACCAACCAGTTGGAGGGCAGCGGGCGCACCAAAAATTCCTCCTCACATCCGCCATCCTTCTCATCAATGCGACAAACTACCAATCTTGACCTTATGTCTTCTTGCTGTTCTTCCTTCATCACTTACGTCATTATAATTAGCATGTACAGTCGTTCTACGTGCAAAAAAAGTTAGAGTGAGATTTATTCAGATGGTTCAGAAGCTGCCCCAAGAGCTCCCAGACCTACTACAAGAGTGATCGTTCCGCCCAGTGATAAGAGAATGAAGCTTCAAATTTGCTTCACGAACCAGTTTTTTTTGTATTCCTCCAGATGGCACTGATGCTTTAATATTGTGGAAAAGAAATCGCAAGCCAGTGTACTTTTAGCCCAATGTTGACCAGAGTGCCATTTAGAGGAGCCAAAAAAATACAAAAATGGACAGAATAGAATTGGACTCCAGAAACGTGAACTCGGAAAAATGAACAAAAATATTTATTTACAGAAAAAAAACAGGTCGCAAGTCCGACAAAGTATGATTTGGACAATGAGTGAACCAAAAAAACGCTTGCTCAGGCAAGGAACAAAAGACGAATGGAAAAAGCGTGTCATAAAATCCAAAACATGTACCACACAAAACCTTAACATTAACAATAAACTTTAAAAACAACTTGCGAAGCGAAGACAACTTGGCGGAATCAGAAAATGGAGAACATGAAAGCTTGGTACGTCAAGAAGAATTTGCGTCTTTTCCGACAGAGACATGAAGACAGAAAACTGCTTAAATAGTCGGCGTGATGATTCGAGCGACAGGTGTGCGACCCGGAGGAGAGGCCCTCATCTGCCACCTGCTGGACATACACAAGAACAGGACATGAAAGGTTCATGGAGCAAATTTGAAGCCTCATATTCCCAACCACCAAATAATCAAACTATTAAATAAAAAACTAAAATGGTATTGTAATTTATGCAGTTGTAGTTATTCCATGAGTACAAAGCAAAACGATTTTTATTGTTGAAAGTGGGTGGCAATTGGTCATTTAGAAATATTTCCCGTGCGTAACGAATCGATATAATTGATGAGGTTCACCTTTTTAATGACTCAAATAAGCTTTTCTGTGAGATTCCAATTTACCGAGATGCACTTGTTTGAAAAACTGAAATAGCTGAGTGAGTCCTTGAAGGGCAAATATTTCTGATGTTGGAAGGGAGTTGAAAAAGATTGCCAGCCAATCTGAATATTTTCTTGCATGCAAAAGCCCCGCCCATAAATCACATTTTCAAAAATGGCCCATTAATGGCATTTGGCAGCGATGAATGTCCTTCAAAGCGTTCGCTAATCTGTTTAACGTTGTCCTGCATTAGCCACTTTAGCATCACATATTAGAAGATCTTTCCTGGATTTGACATCTTTTAATCTTCAAGGAGAATTGATTAGAAACCTTTAAGCAGGATGTGTTGGCCATTTTATGTTTGTTTTTTAATCTCAATCATTTCTTATGCAGGATAAGAATATATTGCCTTTTTTTTTTTTTTTTTTTAACGAAAGCCACAAAGCATGATTTCCGCAGTGTATAACTTTTTGTTTGGACACTTAATGATTGCGATCGTGTGCGGCTTTGACACGAAAAGCAAAATGGGGGCAACTGCGCCGGCGTTGCTGATGATTGAGATCAGGTGGTGGCACGAATGAGCCTCATCTTGATGTTTTGTTGGAACAGCGTTGCGGTAATTGTGATTGTTGTACCATGTGCTCGTTTTATCACGGCGGTCCCTCGACACACACAAACGTGCGCGAACGCGGACACACACACGTACACATTCTGGCAAGCAGCGAAGAAGCCCTGCCACGCTTGTGGACGGAAATTCTCAATTTTTTATGATTACTATTGTATTAATAGCACTTTTGGGCACTACGGTTTTGCTCTTTTATGGAGTAACTGTGTCACTTCTTACGAGTTTATGAACATTTGCTCGGGGCCTTTTGTGATTGCACTTCAGCCAAGTTGTAGGCTTCACATTTTTGGGGCAGTATTGCAGGTTCTTGTATGACTTTTACAGACACTTAGTGCTTGATTGGTTTTTCACTCTTGAGCTTGGGAAATAAACTGCAGAAAATATGAAGTAAGTAGATTATGTTTGATGAGCCACACTTTTATTTCTTTCAGGATTAGAAACTCCTGGCTGCCCAGGTGTGTGGATTTTTGAAGGGGTAGTTGAAGGATTCAAAATCTTCAACTCACCATTCCCGCGCAGCAGTTTTCATGTTGAGGAATCGCAGTGTTTAAGCCTTTCGGGAACCGCCTTGACTACAGTGGACAGTTTATCATGTTATCGGGTTACACGGTGCAAGAAAGGGTTCAATGACAGGTATGGGTGTGAACAGCACGAGCCACAAATCGTTCGGCAAAAATAAGATCGTAGTAATGAATGCCAACTATAACCCGAGTCCTTCGATGGCAGAACGAGAGCGGCAACCTGTTGTTGGCAAGCAGGCGGAGCAATTAGTTGACTTCCTCCAACTCACCGTGGTCACACGATTGAGAGTGTTGCACAGCAACAGGAACAAGTGCCACTTCGACCGTTTGCGTTTCCCCCAAATATGCTTTAAATTCCTCAGACGGAGATAGACTGCAGCCAAATCTTTCATCTGCGCCTTTCACCAGCATCACAATGATCAGATATTTAATTATCCAGCGAGCAAAGGCAACTTGACCTTTGCTGCACATTCAGAACAGCTACAAATTATTCATATTTTCCCTCTGTTTGTCCCATCTTGCAACGAGCAAATTCACCGCAGACATGATAATTACCTACCTGAATACAAAGCCGCGTTATGTCTCGCACGTTTGGCTCGAGAGAAGCCTGCAACAGCGCGCGTGTCCGATGAGCACTGCGGCTTTGCTCAACCGGGATTGGCGCTGCCGCGGATATCCACTTTGTGCAAAGAGAGACAATAATTACACAGACGGACATTCAATTAAAGGAGGCCGTGCACCTACATGGCTTGTCACAATAAAAATAAAAATAAATAAATAAAAAAAGAAAAGAAAGAGGAAGTACGGTTAATTAAATGATTCAACTGGGGTCTCAAGGCCACGGCGCAGTTGGACCCAGAGGGAGGAAACGCCGCGGGTGAGCACCATCTCGCAGGTAAATATAACTGAGAAGCCAATTAATAAAACATGTTCTTGGTTTGTTTTTAGAGAACAGATCTTTTTTTAATAAGCCTAATTCGTACGCATTTGAGGAATCAAATGACCGAGCTGACTGCCAGGAGATTAATATGATTATGAAAAGAAGTGTTTTGCCAATGAAGGCCATGTCAGGGCATGTAAATATGTTCTTTTGACAACACGAGGACTTTCGTGTCAACACATTCTAATTCGGTGTCAAGGTTTGCAGAGGGAAAGGGATAATATTTAAAGAATCATCCACAAATGCTGACGACGATTAACCCCAACATGTGGCGGTGAGCAGCAAGGGCCTGAACATGAATGAAATGAAGAATTTATTAGTCCCGCAAAGGGAAAATTTTGCTTTTACAGCAGAAACGTGCATAGAAACACGCTCGCATGAAAAATATCTGCACACGTATTTACACCATCGGGCAATTTGAATGAGCAGCATGTGAGCAACAGTGTATGTTGTGTTCCAAATTATTATGCATTTAGAGATTTTAGTTAAATCTTCACACACACACACGCACACACAGATTCTTATTCAAGACAACGCACCATCCAACGCCGCCTAAGATACCACTGCAGCTTTAGCTACGATGGGTATGAAGAAGAAAAACTTTCCGAAGAATAAAACTTTCCTAACCTTGCCTCCAAGCTGAATTTTTGCAGTGTTTGTGAATTTACAAAACCCAGTGAATCCATCTTGTTCCGATCCACACCACTGGTTGAGTGGACCGAAGCATAAACGCATCGGCGCATTTGGGAGCGGAATATGCGGTTGTGAGGAATTGTTTCAAACATTTGTGTCGTGTTATTTAAAACGCCCTTATCCGCCTATTTCCATTGCAAAAAGGGCACCTATCACTCAAATCCCCTGCCAATCATCGCGATAACAGGAATAGGCTCATCAAAACAAGTTTCAGCCATCGCCAGGATGGCTCAAAACAAAAGTTTGGTAGGCGTGCACAAGTTTCCGTGTCAACCAATCAGAGCGAAGGATTGTGCTGCATGTCCCGCCCTTCCCAACCAGATCCAATTGGAGCACTTCCAGCTAGATGGACACTATGAGTGATTACTGTGGCAATCTGGCTCGTGCCAGGTTAACTCGAAAAAGGAAATTCAGGTCCCCTCAAGTTAGATACCGTTTGAAATTGTCCTTGAACTTCCAATTTCAACTAATGAGAGAGCTGTTCATGATTCCTAGAAAACTTGTGTAACTTGTTTGCCACAGGTTTTATTGATTTCTTTTTTTGCATGTGATGCGATGATCTTGATTCACTTAAAGGACACTCGCATTGCAATTCACTGCACGGAGAGGAGAGCGGAAAGCGGTCTGGATAAACAAGAAGAACACGGGGGTTATCAAACTCAATTAAACTGCGACCCAGTCAGATGGAAGCGCATCGTCTGTCACTGGAAGGCAGAGGTGGCGAGCGAGCGAGAAGAACCACCCTTCACGTCGGGTGACTGCTCCTCAACTCCGAGTGCAAACACTGTGACGTGTGTGCCAGCCCCAACAGGTGGAGTGTGTCCGGGGTGAGCCTCTGACTGTGTGTGCGCGCCAGAGCGGCTTTGAGTCACTGGGCTCCGGTCCGAAAGACTGGCGCCAAATGACCATTTCACAGGAATTCCTCAGGATTAAATGCAAAGGCCTCCGCAGATACTCTTTCACTGTTAGATCTCTGCAGCGGCGGCTCTGTGTGATACTTTAGCCTGTGTGTATCCAGTTGCCATTAATGATATGGAGGAATGCACATTTTCTAGAAAAGCCCGTTGTGGGTTTTGTGGAACTGTTTTACGTGCGCTGAATTGGAGTCGGTCGACAAATGGGACACCAAGCAGCCACAAGATTACGAGTGCTTGCTCAATAATTAATTCCAAAATCCTACCCTTGAAAGTCAATAAATTAGACGTAATTTAAATTCAGTTTATCTTGACAAAACAATGTTTAGTTTTTTTTTCTTTTCTTTTAGTTCAGTTGTTTTGGTCAAACCAAATCCACGTAAATTAAACAAAGACCAAAAGGTGTAAACTGAAGCCGAAGCTCATATTTTCTGCCCTTTCAACCCTTTCCGGGACAGCAGTTACTACAGTGGACACCTTATCATGTTTTCGGGTCACAGGGGCACATGAAAGGGTTAACATAACATCAAACCGTCACAATTTTGTACTTGCATACACATACTTATATATGCATATATCCATCCACATACTGTAATAAACTGTAACATATGTATGCACATATCAACACTGAGTACTCTTTAAAAGAAAAAATTCAAATATTCAAATTTTTTAAAAATAATTCACCATACCTAATTTATTGCTGGGTGGCAAGAAGGTATGCCCATCTGTCACTGCACTTCCTGTCATGTCACCGATTGTCTTAACAACAAGTATTTCATGTCATCAACTTTACTGAGTGACTCATGAACTAATTTGAATCACGCTGCCGCCTTGATGACCGCCTGTAAATAAACAATGAAAACAACCTAGCAGTATGGAACAACATCTGTCACGGACGTACAACATTTCCAGGTCATCTTCCAGGCCCCGGCTCATGATGAAACCTTGTTGTCAGCGAAATTTGCCAAACCGCGCGCCTCTTCCAGTGACCTCTTGCCCAATCCCGTGTGTTCGTTGTCATCACCGGCGGTGGCTGAGCTGCACCGAGCCGACGGAGCCATGATGCGTCCACCATCTGGCACTCAGCACGTCCCGCTGAGGGACTCCCTCCTTCCGTCCTATTAATACACGCGCTGTGTAAGAAAGGGCTCTACTGAATGAATCCGCTTGAAGACATTAATCAGACATTAATGAAGTATTGACCTCTGAGCCGCACTGCTGTTCGCTCAGTCTGTTTGCCCGCTAGTGTACAGGCGCTGCTCAACAGGCGGCTTAGTTTCTTGCTTCTCCGCCCATTCTTAAAATTCAGCCGTTGATTGACACGCGCATCTAAAGCTACTTCAATGTTTTTGGTAATGTTACGACTGGAACGACTGCTACACTTATCGGCGTCTAAGACTGTTGCGGACTATTTTCTGATGAAATGATATTAAATGTATTGCGGCTAATCTAATGTACCGTATTTTCCGCACTATAAGGCGTTTCGGAGTATCAGGCGCACCTTCAATGAATGGCCTATTTTAAAACTGTTTTCACATATCGGGCGCACCACATTATAAGGCGCATAGAAGCTACAATAGTGGCTGCGGTTGCTTTACGCATCCACTAGATGGAGCGACGCTAAAGGAAATACGAAACAATACAATACAGCTTTATTTATATAGAGCCGTCACAACCGCTGCAGCTGTAACAAACATTTAAAATACTTCGTCCAAGAAATCAGCATATTCATTCATATATAAGGCGCATCGGATTATAAGGTGCGCTGTCGCCTTTTCAGAAAATTGAATGCCTTTCAGGTGTGCCTTATAGTGCGGAAAATACGGTAATCTGGTCTGGCCTGAGATACTGCTCCCACAAACTTTAACTGGCCAAAAGGGGACAGTCCAAAATCAAGAGACAGAAACTACTGTCTACGCCAACAGCCATTTAGTCAATAAATCCATTTCATTCCCATTAGTATATAGTGGCATGTGGAATGTAATTTTTCTTTTTCATAGAAAATGCCTGGAGAATACAAAAGAGGAGAATCATGGAAGCTTTTATTTGTGCCACAATGGGCCTGTTGAGGATTTACAGCGACAACCTGGATCAAAGAATCTCACGGGAACATCAAAATATCTCCAACGTTCACATGTTTACGACACGAGGCGACGAGAATAAAAGACCGAGATTGCTTTTGTGAGAATAATTTGTTCCAGGATCAAACTGTCACGATCATAAAACATTATACGTGCCATTTTTAAAGAACACTTTTAGCATTCTCTGATGATTGCTTTGAAAACTTGACGTGCGAGAGAAAAAAATTGGGACGGATTTTGAAGAAAATCAAATAAAATCATCTGGAAAATTTATGCACATCTCAGATTTAAAAAAAAAAAAAAGTTGACCACTGCGGGCGGGCGTCAACAGGCAAGTATTGTTGAAGGGTGAAATTTACCCTTTCACCCCTTTTCTTCTATTACAACACGACATCGAAGTTAATTAAAGACAGAGGAAAACCAAACAGAAACAGACTCATTTTACTTTGGAATTGAAACTGTCATGTAAAACAACGTTCCAAATGAGTGAATCATAAGCGAGTGGGGCCCATTGATTGCGACTACGTCTACTTTCTGAATGGCAAGCAAATAGAGAGGAAGGAAGTCAACGTCAAAGCGACGCCTTTGTCGGCGGCGCCGTGAAGGCACGAGGGAAGTACTCCTCCTTTGCCACAATTCAACCGATCCACTCGTGATAATCACATATTGTTGGAGGGGCGAGGGGTCAACTCACTCCAAGTACAATCAGCGCTCCTTTAGAAGTCGTAACGCGACGAGAGGTGACGGCGTCAACTCATTCGGCGGCGGGAATAATGAATTCGTAAAAATAATTAGCAAAGCCGCATCGTTAGCCGGTGAACTTTCCATTTAATTAAATTAGGTTTTACGCTGGCAAGTGACTACATTAAACCCGAACGCCTGCCTGATTTGCACGTCTTTACGTGCGCTGTAAATCCCCATTTATGTGTGCGGGGAGGCATTCCATTTGACAACGTTAATTTCTTTTGCGTGCCACGTAATGGATACAGAACAATGAAACAAATTAATATTCGCCGGGATCACACAGGAAGGATGTAGCGCGGAAAGAACGACGCCGCGCGCTTGTCTTTGGCGCAATTATTCCATACCGGGCCAAAGGATCTCCAGATTACAGCGACGCTCTCCAAGTGCTGTGCGATGGAGTCCAATTAAATGCTACATGCGGTGACCTGGCAACACCCACACACACACACATGCACACACTGTGCCTGCTAAGAGGTGTGTGTTGATCAGTATTCATGAGCAGCAGGTGAAGGCCAACCTGACAAACACTCAACATCAAGCGCAGCATTCCAATGGTGTCCAAATGTAATTAATACCGACAGCTTTTTGGCCGAGTCGCGAACATCCTCACTTTGAGATTGAGACATGACATCTCTAACGGAATGGCAGTCGGTGTCGAAACGAAAAATGCCATGTCAATGCTGCTGCACTACTCCTGTGTCATACTGGTTCATCATTGGCACCACTACTGTGGCCTTCCATCCGTTTTCTGACCCGCTTTTATCCTCACGAGGGTCGTGGGCGTGCTGGAGCCTATCCCAGCTGTCTTCGGGAAGTAGGCGAGGTACACCCTGAGCTGGTTGGCAGCCAAACGCGGGGCACACATAGACCAACAACCATTTGTGCTCCTAATCAAACCCAGGGACAATTTCCAGTGTTCCATTAACCTGCCCTGCACGTTTTTGGAATGTGGCAGGAAACCGGAATACCCGGAGAAAACCCACGGACGGGGAGAACATGCAAACGCCACACAGGAAGGCAGAATCGCACCCTATGCCCTCTGCACTGTGAAGCCGACGTGTTAACCAGCTGCCACCACTGCTGTATCGTTTTTTTTTTTTTGTGATACTTTTTAAACATGTTTATACTTAATTACTTAGCTACTGTAATACCCTTGTATATGGGGAAAGGAGAGCCACGGTTGCAGATGCAATTTGCAGCTGTGAAATGCCTGCAGAAGTCACTAAAGACACTGAACTGATGCGGGTCAAAGCAAAAGAGTTCATTGTGCCCTTAACTTCCTTCTTTTGGCTCGTCAGATCACATCCGTGCGATGGCAATAGCAGCACACAGAGCCGAGCCCTGCTGCTTACAGACAGACCAGCAATGAAGCAGGTGAGAACCTGGCCTGAGGGGAGGATGTCTGCTCCACAGGACTGCTTTGTATGCACTGACTGGGCCACGTGTCTGTCTGCATATTTCAATTCATGTATGGAGGTCCCCGGATGGACAGTGACGCGTGTAGCATGCTGAGGGCAAGGAATGCTACGTTCAATCTGGAGATGCAGACAAAGTGGATTCTATTTGAGAAAAATAGCAATGCAAGCACTGTCGACTTAGCCCATAACCCAAAAGTCCAGAGCTTCTTCCACAACGTCACAAACATCAGGTGGATGTGGTAAGGAACCCAGTCCATCATGAATTAAGATAAGATAAGATAAGATAATCCTTTATTTGTCCCACTCTGGGGAAATTTACAGCCTTCAGCAGCAAGATTGTAGGTAGAAGAAGAGAAAAGTTTATGAGAAAGAAAACACAGTTCAATTAAGTGCAATATAAATACAAATAT
>CAAKHF010000403.1:10105-21655 GCA_901007745.1 Hippocampus kuda
CTCTCTCACACTCCTGTGTGTGTGTGTGTGTGTGTGTGTGTGTGTGTGTGTGTGTGTGTGTGTGTGTGTGTGTGTGTGATTATGCATAATTGAATAGCTAATGAGTAGCTAGTGGTTGGGCATGGCCTGTATAATTCACCCCATTTTAAGGCAGTGCAATGTGCTTGTTTGCCTCCGTGGGCGCTGCCAGTGACTGGCAACCTGTCCCTTGTGTGTTCATACGTGCCGTAATACTGATGTTTTTGAACGTGGATAGATGAATGGATGATATTAATAATGCTAATAAAATGTGAACGCTTTTCAGATCTGCGAGTCTGGGAAGGATGTCCTTCCGTCTTGGCTGCACTGGGACGCCCCACGCAGAACGCTGCAAGGACTGCCACTGGATGAGGACAAAGGTGTCTACTACATATCGGTCGGCGTCTCCAACGAGTCTTCCTCAGAGGTCTTCTCCATCGAGGTCCGTCCCGAAGATCCCTCCGAGGTGGAGTCTCATCAAACGGCGACCAGTCAAGGAGGCGCTGACGGTGAGCCGTCAGCGTGGTCGTGCGGCCCAGAGGAATCGGTCACTGTGTTGACGGTCATCCTGGATGCCGACTTGACCAAGATGAGCTCCCGCCAGAGGGTGGCGCTGCTGGACAACATGAGGAGCTTCTCAGGGGTGGAGCTCCCCTTCATGAGAGTTGTCCCAGTCGTGAACAACAGACTCTTCGATATGTCCGCCTTCATGGCTGGACCTGGAAATGCTAAAAAGGTCAGTTTGATTCCTCCCGAATGCCACATTTGGTCCAGCAGTCATTTTATAATGCTGTTGGAATGTTTAGCGAGTATAGCGGCTACATTTGGAAATGGCAAACTGAGATTTTATTCACGCGCAGAGCCCCTTCACCGTTTATGCCAGAATCCCAGGTCCAGAATAAAAGCGGAGTGCGGTGATGATGATCAGTATTTGTTCTTCCAGGTGGTGGAGAACGGCGCTCTGCTGTCGTGGAAGCTCGGCTGCGCGCTGGACCAGAGTAGCATGCCGAACCTGGCCGACGTCGAGGGTCCGGCTAAGGGAGGCGTCATGTCGGCCAAACTGGGGTACCCCGTGGTGGGCTGGCACGTGGCCAACAAAAAGCCGCACGTGGCCAAGCGTGTTCGTCGCCAATTGAACAACACGCCCACGCCGGTCCTAACGTCGCTCCCGCCGTCATCTGTGGTGGAGCCGCCCGTCCGAATCGTCCCAACGCTATCGTCTCCGTCCATCGAAGCACCCGCCCAAAGCTCAGCGCCGCCCGTGCGTGGTCCTGTCCCACTGCCGGGTAAACCCACCATTCGAGTCCGGGACTCGGTGGCCCACACGCCCACCCTGGAGCCTCCTCAACCCACCAAGGTGATGGAGACCACGAGCACCATCCCCATCGAGCCAACCGCAACCCGGCCTATCTTCGTGGAAGCCACCGCCACGCCGCCTGCCCCCACGCCCACACGCAAACCCACCAAGAAGCCCAGAAGGCCCAAAACCACGGTGGCGCCTCGTGAGCCAACGACAACCACGGCCAAGCCATCTCGACGCACGACACCTTTGCCGGGGCCTCCTCCGGATCTGTACAATGAAAAACCGGTTTTGCGTAACCCCATCGACCAGGTGAACGCTCTGGTGGGAACGTACTTTGAGGTAAAGATCCCTTTGGACACTTTCTTTGACAAAGAAGATGGAACTACCGACAAGCTGCGGCTGAGCTTAAGGAAGAACGTCAATGAAGTGGTGGGAGAAGGTTCCTGGATCCAGTTCAACAGGTGCTTAGGTCTTACTTTTATTATTGAAGTCTTTTTGGAAATAGATGCGAGGATACAGCTCATCAGAATAAAATAAAGAGTATGATCTTCTAAATTTTGTTCCGATACGAGTCGGACGTTTCTGTTCCACTGATGGCTTTCTCACGCAGACTGGAATTCCAGTTCCAGCACTTTTAATTAGATATTGCGCTTGTATCCTGTAAGGCAAGGGTGTCAAACTCGTTTTTGTCACAGGCCACATTCTCGTTACGGTTTCCCTCAGAAGGCTGTTATGAATTTTGGGAAACCATATAAATATTGAATCCCCTCCACATATTACATACACAGCGCACAATAAATTGATGAAAAATTAGTTTTACAATCAGAAGTCAAGAATAATGACTGTTATTGTGGATTACATATGACAGTTTGAAATTTTGGTTCAGACTTTAGCAAGCATCATGGAACTTGACACGCTTCATTTGCTTTCGCGGGCCACATAAAATGGTGTGGCGGGCCAGATCTGGCCCCCGGGCCTTGACTTTGACACCTGTGCTGTAAGGTGACCTTGAACGACATGAAAGGGAGATGCCCAAATCTAATTTAGTTCTCGCCTCCCTCTTGTCTGTGTTCCTCTCGACAGCACCAGCCAGCTCCTTTACGGCCTCCCTGACGTGCATCACGCCGGCAAGCACGAGTACTTCGTGCAGGCCACCGACAAAGGAGGCCTCAACGCCATTGACGCCATCGAGGTTCGTGTGGATCGCTGGCCCGCCAACGACAAAAGTCCGGTGGTGTTCACGGCCCGACTGGAGGGAGAACCGAGACGGGTCACCAACGACATCCACAAGAAGATCCTCCTGGTCCGGAAGCTGGCCTACGCCATGGGGGAGCGCAACAGCAGCACAGTGACCCTGAGGAACATCAGCAAGGGTTCCATCCTGGTGGAGTGGACCAACAGCAGCCTGCCGCACACACCTTGCCCCAAGGAGGACATCATGAGCCTGAGCCGCATGCTGGGCGACGCCGACGGCAGGCCCACGCCCAACTTCCGCCGTGCCATGGAGCCCGACTTCCGACCCCTGGGTGTCATGGCCAAGGGACGGGCCAGCTGTCAGGCCTTCTCTTTCATCCCGCCAGGCGAGACGGAGATTCCGCCGCCCGCCGCAGTGACCCCGGCCCTTGGGACTGGGCGGCAGAGTGCGGATGACGTCTACTTGCACACCGTCATACCCGCTGTGGTGGTGGCGGCCATATTGCTGCTGGCGGGAATCGTGGCCATGATTTGCTACCGGAAGAAGCGTAAGGGCAAACTCACCCTGGAGGACCAGGCCACCTTCATCAAGAAGGGCGTGCCCATCATCTTTGCCGACGAGCTGGACGACTCCAAGACGCCGCCCTCCTCCGGCGCCCCGCTCATCCTGCTGGAGGAAAAGCCGCCCCTGCCGCCGCCCGAGTACCCCAACGCCGACCCGCCCGAGACGGCGCCCCCCGACCGCCAACTCCTGGGCGAGTATTCGGCCCTCCGAGACGACGACCCCAACGCCCCACCCTACCAGCCACCGCCGCCCTTCGCCACGCCCCAGGAGGGCAAAGGCTCGCGCCCCAAGAACATGACCCCATACCGCTCGCCGCCACCCTATGTGCCGCCCTAAGAACCGCTGGCCCCACCCCATGAGGTGGCGCTCCTGCTGAGGTTCTGACGCTTGGTGCCACGGCGAGGGCAGGTACTGTGGGGAGGGGCTACCAGGGAGGGGGCGGGGATTGGCATCTGGTAAGGACTACTGTTGTAGCCGAATGCTAAGTGACCTATGACCCCGCACACCTAACCTTGCGAGACATGTGCTCGCATTACCGGTGTTTTGCTTTTCACGTTTTTCGCCAGCGTTTTGTTTTCTGTGCGGGTGCTTTCTAACAACAAGGTACAATGCGTGCGTGTGTATGCGCATGTGTGTGTGTGCAGGTGTGCGAGTGTGCCCATGTGGTTCTGTGTTTGCGTATGCGGAGCAGGTCATCATGGTAACGCATGCGCGAGCGTCCGTAATCCCAAGGTCCATTTGACATGAACCGTTTTGTCACGTTTGAATCAACGAATGTGCATTTGTTTGCCTTCATGTGTGAAGCAAAAATGTTGACGAAAAAAGACAGTTGTCATCACAAACGTTAACCAGCGTCATTCACGGGTGCTAGGATGATGATGAAGTTTGACTTCCGAAATATTTTTCTACTGAAGCGGTTGACAGATGAAGTCAATAAAGTCTTCATGTTTTTCAGGACTTTTGATACAAATTAGCTTTCTTTGAGGATTGGTCGAAAAGCGCAAAGATGACGATGATTGTCTACAATCGGCGAGCGTTTTTGGATATTGACTCCTTTTGCTTCATTTCTCTTCCTTTAAACGTTTGAGGGACTTTTTGCAATAATGACGCTAACAAGCTTCATTTGCTTTCCACAATAAAAGTCGACTTGCTACTACAGTGCTGGCATCCGCTCCCTTTTTCCCACCATGCAACACAGACGCAGTGATTGACATCTCATGCCACACACATCGCCAACACTTCAGTATTATTATTATTTGAATGAATGATCTCTCGCAATAATTGGGGATCAGATTCATATCAAAATGCAACACTTTATTTCGATACATCCCTGTCAGTGTTCACATTTTCCAATGATCACTTGCTACAAAGTCATAATGTTCCTTCACTGGTGTTCCATTTTAGAACAGGCCCATGGCCTTTAATCCTGTAAAAATGTATTGACAATCATTTGCCACTGTTATGTATTGACAATCACTGCCACTTTTGGATTTGGGCGTGTGGGGTGGGGCATGGCGTGTCTTTGAGAAGTTACTTCAAGAACTTTTTGATTTATTCTCGAAAGGGTGAAGACAACGCTGAGTGTCATTTGCATGGAGTACTGATTTTGGAAAATCTGATAAACATATCAAAAGCATAATTTGGAAGGCGGTGTTCATTTTCAACCACCTTTTCTCCCAAAACACGCTCGCTCGAGTGGGAAAGGAAAGTCCCCAAGCAGAAAAACGAAACGTTGGGAGCAGGGGCTCCGCCCACTTAGCCTCAAAGATGGTCGCCACAAAGCGATTTGCTGTTGATCGGTGTCGTCGCCTCGGCGACGCCAACGCTGCCTGACCTTTGGCGGGAATGCAGATAAGAAGAATGAATGCCGCCAACGCTCGCATCGACAGACTGCCTACATGAACTCGAGTCGTTTTGGGCATAGCCACATACTTTTCATTTTGCTAGAGTATTTCTGTCAAAGGGGAGTTTAGCATATTTTAAACGTCACATTGAGCTCCATTTTGCGCACTGCTTTTATTTTTTATGAAGTTACTGTTGCTTGCGCGACTTTTGTTTTGGTGTGCACGAATCACATGACTCAATTTCACCAATCGGACGGAGCCAGGCCGTCACATGACCGCACACCAAAGTCTCTGGGGCCTCACAAGTTCAAAATGGAAACAGAAAACACTGGTGGCAGTTTGTTCGTTTTTTTTTGTCATTTAAATTCACAATTATTTCAGTTTAAAGTTGAGCAGTATCTGAACTTGGCATTCGGTCTTTTTGACGGTCATACTACAATTTTCGTCCGAAATACTTTATCTTATTTGAGTAATTATCTAAAGGAACGCTTTTTAACTTGTACTTGAGTCCAATTTTTCTCAAGTAATAAAACTCTTACTTGAGTGCAATTTGTGGCTCTGTGTCACGTTCATCATAAATGCCAGCACCGAGCTCCTCTAATCACCAGAATCACAATCGATAAACGCCAAGCACAGACACCCCATAATAATCACAATCGTAGTCGTCATCTTAACAAATTCAATACACATCCAACGTTGACGTCCCATTGTCGTTACACATGCGCGCGTCTCGATGATCGACTGGTTAGCACGTTGGCTTCACAGTGCAGAGTTCAATTTCGGCTACGGCCTTCCTGTGAAGATGTTCTCCGATGATTGCTGGGCTAAGCTCCAGCACGCCCGCGATCCTTGTGAACATAAACCGATTGGAATATAGATGCACGTGTAATTTTTGTGTAATGGACCTCTGCTCGTGTGTTGCTCATCTTCCTGTCACATGGCGCCCTCTGCTGGCCAAACGGTGTCATGAATCCCCTTTTTGGATATTTCAGGGTTTCCGAGAAAAGACGAACGCGCACACAAGCATTCACCGCACTCAATTGACCACACCCTTCAAGGGTGGGCTCCTTCCGTCTATGGCTGTTTTTTTTTTTTTCAATTTAAAAAAATGTACCCCCACTTTTCAAATTTACCTTAAATCCTGAAATTTTATACTACTGCTATTAGAATGCTGTTTGTTCGCGTGTGAATTAGTTTAACATTACCATGGCATCAGTTGCACTATTGTATTTATATTAGTTCATTAGTGGACTTTTGCGGTTATTGATTAACTTGGACTAGCATGGCTAATGTTAGCATGAGCATTCGAAAATGCCTGTGGATAAGGGTGGCCAACAATGTTGTATGTTTGTTTGGCTTGCTAATGCTACATTATTTTATCTGCAGCATGTGAATTAGCAAACCTTACGAATGTCACAGGTTGGTTAGCACGTGGATAAATGTGGCTCGGGCAAAAACTCCCGCTTCTTTACATCCAGACTAGCATAGTTAATTTTAGGATGTAGACCAGCAAGGTGAGCGTTAATAGGTGGATTAGCATGTCAAATAATACAATGTGGTGTTTGTTGGTAGGGCAATTAGTACGGCACAGAATGGCACAGGTTTGTTATGGATAATGCGAAAATTACGTCTTGACAGTGTGGATAAGCAGTTCAGAGACCGGATGGATCAATGGAGGGACAGACAGCTGGACGAGCATGCCTAATGTTAGCATGTGGGTCATGATATAATGGTTGTGTTGTGTAGTTAAAAAAGAAAAAAGGATGCCATAAAGAGTTACCATTTTCTTTAACATGAGAACATATGTTAAAAACAAAATACATAAAAAAGAGAAATAGTCCTTTAAAAAGATTACCAGGGAAACAATATTTTCACCATCTCACATTTTGACTTCCTACTTCAAATCACATTTGAAAGCAAAAAAAGTATGAAACATTCAAATATGTTTTGTAGTGTTAAAAGAGAAGAGACACAACAGGCTAACTAATTATTCATGAGGGAGGGCGGAGCTTCTTTTTTTTTTTTTTTTTTTTTAGTTGGAGCGCATCGCAGTTGGGAGTCAGGGCTACCCCTTGAAGTTAGTTAGTGTCATTGACCACCACCACCACCATGTGCTCCTCGTCCAGACGTGTGGCTGCCCTCTTGGCCGCCTGTAGGTACTGCACCGAGAAGTCGCCTGGTGGGAAGGCATAAAGCATGGCGCCAGGGCCGCCTTCCTTTGCACCTGGCAGGCTGACCACACCCGCGGCCTCCTTGTTGCGCAGGTAGGCCACCAGGTGACGCAAAAGGCGTACCTGGAGCCCCGCCTCAGGTGCACCAGCCTGCCGGTCCACAGGTCCCTGGAGGGCCAGCAGCACGGCGAAGGCATCGGGGCGACCCGCCTTCACGCGCCGTGCCACCTCATCCAGGCGGCTCTGGTCCATGCGGAGGCGCTGAGCAATCTTTAGCGGCTCGCCGTTGCGCCGCATTATGGCACCAAAGAAAGGGGCGCCCCCTTCCAGCAGGTACAGGTGGGCCGGGAAGCTGCTGTTCTTTAGTGCAAACACTCCACGCCAACACTTAGTTAGTGACGCCGCTGCAAACTCCGACAGCGAGCCGGGGCTCAGTGGAGGTGCACCAGCAGGTATGGGGGGTGAGGCTCCTGCCTCGCTGTTGCGGTGGTGATGGGCATCTGCCTGTTTGCTGGTGCGGTGGCGAGCAGACGGAGACTCCGGCTCCTTGGCATCGGGCGTGTGATCACGTGGCTCCGTGGTGGAGTCGGGCGCCCGGATGCGGGCGCGGTCAGGGCTGAGGTCGGGCGACGTCCGTGCGCGGCCACGTCCCTTCTCGCGCTCAGCCGACAGACTGCGGCTCCGCCTCCGGCCCCGCCTCTCCTCGCGGTCCTTCAGCCAGCGCTCCCTGCTGCGACTCCGACCCCTGCTGCTCCTCCCAAAGGCATCTGCCCCCGCAAGGCCCGGCCTCCTGTCCGGGGCCCGTGGAGGGCTGGGGGCGAAGTCGCGCTCCCTCTGCGAGGACGGAGACATGCGCTCCCTGGCTCCACGCTCCAGGCTGCGGCGGCGGCTGTAGATGTCTGCCAGTGCGTCGTACTGGGGCAGCAGCTGCACGGGCGCGAATGGGCGGGCGGCAGTCTCTTCCACTTTAGCGAAGTCCACGCGCAGGCGGCGATCGGCCCCGCCCAAAGGGAAGCCTCTCATCTGTGTGCACGCTGCCTGCGCCGCATCCAGACTTTCATACTGGACGTAGGCAAAACTCTCACCCTTGACATAGTCAATGTTGCGGATGCTCCCGAAGCGATCGAACTCGCGGGCGAGGGCAGCCAGCGAGTTAGCTGGTCCCAAGCCACCCACCCACAGGCGCGTGGTTGGGTTGGCTTTGCCATAGCCAATCTTGACAGGATGGCCACCCACCAGGCGGCCTTGCATGGCCACCTTAGCGCGGTGGGCCATGTCCAGGTTCTGGAACTTGACAAAAGCGTAGGCGCCGCCCTGGCCTCGCGCTGGCCTTTTGATGACCACATCCTCGATGGCACCGTACTTGTCGAAGCCGTGTCTCAACTCGGCCTCTGTGACGCCGCCGTCCAGGTTGCCGATGAAAAGGTTGCTTGTGGCACGCTGGTCATCTTCGGGCTTCAGATCATCAGGTGGCGGTGGCTGAGGGACTGGCGGCAGGCCATAGGGACGCCCCCTGTCATCCAGCATCCCGTAATAGTCCAGCAGGCGCTCGCGGCTCAGGCTTTCCAGGGCGTACTGGCGTGCGCGCAGCTCACGCAGGCTGAGCGAGGGTCCTGGCGGCGACAGTGACCTCTGGCGGTAGGGTGGGTAGGAGACGTGCGTGGCATGGGCGTGCGCGCGCACGGCAGCCAGGTAGGTGACGTCGGGCGGCGTGACACTCCTCCTACGCACGTACACAGGCTCGATTTTGAGGGGCCGCTCGGCCAGGAGTAGCCGAGACGTTTTGGCGTGGCGCGCTTCTTTAGCGTCCTCCGCGTGACGGAAGTTGACATAGGCGATGCGGCCCAGTTCCGGCGTGTGTGACAGTTTGACGCTGACATCGCCGAACCTCTTGAACTCGTGGAAGAGGGCGTCCTCCAGGTCGTCATCGGGTACTTGCGGGCTTACGTTGCTGATGAGCAGTGTCTTGTAGTCCCTGGCTGGGGGCCGCAGTCCGGCCGTTGCAGCCGCCTTGTCCCGCTCCCGGCTGCGGCTCCTCCGGCGGTGTCCGCCGCGGCTGTCCGCCAGTAGCAGACTCAGCGGCGGCGGTGCGAGCTCCTCCCGGCGGCCGCTCTCTCGGTCCCTCTCCCGGAGACGCTTGGCGGTCGCCCTGGACGACGACGGAGGAAGAGGAGGCGAACTCTCCCTGGCTGCCTGCCGCTTCATGTCGGCGGGAAGGACGACGAGGGTACGGAGCTCTTCCAGCGGCAATAATCCTTGGTGTATTAGTCTCCAGCAGGTTTGGCTAAAGCGCCACTTCCGCCCCGCCGCGGCGGCGACGTGCGTTTGCCCCTCGACAAAGCCAAGAGAGGCTGGAAAAGGAAAACATGTCCGCCCGTCAGTGACGGTAGACGTGCAACGACAACGCCGTCGCCATCTTGGACAATAGGAATGTGCGCCTGCAACGTTTGGAGGCGGGGGCGAACGGGCGACGTGACGTCATCACGCAGGGCCAGACTCGTCATACAGTCGGACAAATTTTATTCACAAAGCCAAATTTTTAAAGAGTACTCCATGCTTTACGGTTTTTTCAAACTTGATATTGTTACATTGAGTCTCTCAAATTTATAGATAAAAAAGGTCAACATTTTTGACAAGTACTCAAAGTTGTTTATTTGAAGTCTGTCAACAATTTGTACATACATATACTAAAATGTTTATGTGTAATCTTTTTGTTTGAATTGGAATGTCTTGATTTTTAGTTCTGTTTTTGTTCTTGTTAAATTGACAAAGAAAATGTTATTGAAGTGTCAAGTTGAATATTTTGTCCATAAAAATAAAAAGTTAATAAAAAAAAACTAACTCAGACATATGAAAAATAATCCCAATTTACACAATTGAACAAATCCACAAGTTTCTTCACTACTGTTTTCTTTTGAAGTCAATTAGAATTTTTCCTCTCGAAGAAACATGAAGCTATAGTAAATATTCATTCACACATAAACAAACATTCGCACTCACAGGCACACTTAGGGATAATTTCGGATGCTCCATAAACCTACGGTGCATGTTTTGGGAATATGGGAGGAAACCAGAGTATCCAGAGAAAACTCACGCAGGCACAGGCAGAACATGCAAACTCCACACAGGAAGGACAGAGCCGGAACCGAACCCTGCACTTCTGCACTCTGAGGCCGACGTACTAACCCGTCAACCACCTTGCCCCCCAAACACAGGTTATGAACGTGATAAAACCCCTTTTGCTTTCCGAAAAAGACACCAATTTATTTGAGAAGGCTGGGCATGTGTTTTGGTACATGGCTTTTTCAAACCCAATTCCAATCAAGCTGGGATGTTGCGTTCACCATAAATACAGAAGGCAATGATTTGCAAAGCAAGTTGAATTGAATACAACTTTGTCAAATGTGCTGTGTGTAACATACAGCACAGATGAAATTTCTTCCCTCTCAACACAAAACAAGAGTTGATTTGCTTTGCCGCTTACATGCGGTGATTTCTCCAGATTCTCTGAACTTTTTGATAATGTCATGGACCATCGATGATGAAATCTCTAATTCTTTTTTACCACCTGTGCCAGCTTTTTTTGGAACATGTTGCAGCCATAAAATTCTAAGTTCATGATTATTTACTAAAAAGCAAAGTTTTATCAGTTTGAACATTATATATTTGTCTTTGTGGTGTATTAAAATATAGGTTGAATATGCTTTGCAAGTCATTGTATTGTCTTTGTTTAACACAACATCTCAACAGAATTGGAAATACGTTTGTAATTGACTAAAAGCTGACATACGGAGGAGTCATGGCTTTTGGGAGCGTTCCTTGGCACCCCTTTGCCATATGCAACTTTACACCTCTGAAAAATGGTACATCATCATTTTCATATTTTGCGCAGCCTCGTTTGACAAGCACCGCTCTTAAGTGTTTGGGAAACACGGTTTTAATACGAACACAAACATCAAGTCAGAAACAGGAAGTGATGGCGGCCCTGCGGCCGGACAGCGGGTGGAACCAAATGTCCGCCTGTCGGCGTCCTGAGTGAGTCGCATGGAAAGAAGAAACAGCACACACGCACGGCACGGCACAGCGCACCGCCTCCCGATTGCGCGTGGCGAACGGTGGGCCCGCGACGCAGGCGCCTGCCAGCGGGTCAGCCGCACCTCGCTGATCAGAGGTCAGTCCGTGAGCTGGCGGCGGCGGGTGCGTACTTGGGCATCAGCTCTGTGATCTTCCGGATGAAGTCGGACTTTTCGGCGCAGCCTTTGCACGACTCACCCCACTCTTCCAAAATCTTCTTCAGATCCTTGACCTTCAGTTTCTTCAGGTCCACCGAGCTCAGGTCCACTTGCTTGTCTGCACAATCACACACAAAAGATGTTTTATACATACTACAGACAGACAATAAAAGGAGTGCAATAAGGAAAGCAAGAGATTAGTGACTTGGGGGGGGGGGGGGGG
>CAAKHF010000403.1:21675-34067 GCA_901007745.1 Hippocampus kuda
AAAAATTTTTTTAAAAAAACAAAAAAAAAAAAAAAAAGGGGGGAAAAAAAAAAAAAAAAAGGGGGGGAGGGGGGGGGGGGGGGGGGGGTGAAAACAGGGTTTTCAAGATAAAAACCTTCCAATCAATGGCAGCTGGTGCGATTAGTAAAAAAATTCTTCAGAAAAACACTTTACGATGCTTGTTGAAAGTGACTCGAAATCAAAGACACCTTGGCTATTTCACACAAGCTCATGGTTTAGCCTTGCGTGCCGCTAGCTTGATGCAAGTGCTAATCAGCATCTTTAAGCAGCAGATTGAACGGCAACAACGTGTACACCAAGTAGAACAGTACTCACGTTCATATATGCTCTAGGTATTAGTGTCGTACTGGTGAGCTCAAAGAAACATTGAGCTGAGATCAGAAATTCCAATGAGTTAATGACAGAACATGCCCTGCTCCAATAAAACAAGTATTTTCCCCAGAAATGGAAACTAACAAGCTCTTTTGAAAACCGAATTAAAACAAAGAAAAAGTCACAAGAAAAAAAATTAAATTAAATATAACTAGTGAAGAATGCCGAACTATCCGGAGTGTCATTTGCGCCCAGGCACGAATGGAAGTGGGGGAGAAAGTGTAAGTGGCAGTTACCGTATCGCAGTTCACAGATTTGGCTGTCTTTCTTCTTCAGCTTCTCGCAGATTTTGTCAACTGGGACGTGATAGCTGAGCGGCTTGGACACCTCGTTGATCATCTTCGTGGCGGCATCGCTGGTCGCCCCAATGTAGTAGCACTGCACTCACGTACGTACGCGCGCGCCACACACAACACACAAAACACACGTCCCCTCGTTAGAAGGCAGCAGCAGCACCGGCAAAGAGGAGGTCACATTTGTGTGGGGACTTACAAATCGATTTTCTTTGCCTTTGGCGGCGCTGCAGCTCTTGAGGAGCGCCTTCTCCACATTGTCGCTTTTCATTTCCACTTTGTCCTCCTGAAGCGATTGGTAGAACTTGCCCAAAAACGTTACACACACTGCAACAAAAATTTTGCTCTGTAACATCCGTCCACAAAATTGGCAAAAAATGTTGATCGATGTTTGCAGACTACAAGACGTCGGTTGCCAATGTCTCGTTTTGGAAAAAACAGAAGACGATCAGTCTGCTCTCATGGAGGACGAATCAGAATTAAAAAAATTATTAATGGCAATTACTAGTTTGTCTTCAATTTTGAGGATTTGCCAATTCCAAGTTCAACAAGGTCTCCAAACAATCAATTATCAGAATAGTTGTCAATCATTTCGAGAATGGATGACCTGCTCCACCTGGAGTTTTCACATTCTCTTGTCACCTGTGTTTTATTTGCTGCAGACATTTGACTGCAGGAAACAAGAAAACATGCGCTTTGTTTGAATGCAATGTCAACTTTTTTTCCTTCTTGTCCTCAACGTACAACACAGGAAATCTTCCATTTTCACTTCGATATTATTTGAGATCTCCGTGTGTGCTTTTCTTCAATTATGTCAGCTTTGTGTTCAACTTAACAAGCCCAGCTTCCACACCAAGTACATCTATTTGCCAAATCATCATTATTTAAGTAGATATATTTTTGGCATAGATCTTTACTTAGGCTTTATTTGTATATGCGGGCATTTAGTACATCTTGGTAGGGCTGGTTTTCTGCCACTTCTCCGAACCCCTACCCCTTCCTCATCTCCTGGAAGAAGGTGGCGATGTTTGACTCTCAGGCGGTTTGGATTTTGCACCAACCAAAAGGACAAGACCTGATGTGGACCGCTCCCCAGAGGCATTGATAAGGATGACTGTACGTCGACTTAGCAGGCTAGGTCTTGGGAAGAACCCCTTTCTCCAAGGCGTCCACCGGCACTACTTCATCTCATTAAATGGGCTGGCATGGCTCGGCTGTTAGGGTGGTCGTCTCCCAACCCAAAGGTGCGCTCAGTCTTCAACCCTTGTGACCTTGACCAAGTGTCCTTGAGAAAGATACTGACTCCTCCCATTTGCTCCTGATGCTGCGTCATTATGTCAAATGAGGAGACAGTGTTCAAGCGCGTTAAGAACCTCAAGTTGAAAGTGTAGTAGAAGTGAAAGTTCAGTTAACCATGAAATGGTCTCTCATGCCACTTTAGCCAGCACTGTACTGCATCATACTATGTCGTAAATGAATGGTGCCTGCTCAGCATCCAAAAAGGGGGTCCAATCCACCTGTGCTTGTTCCTTCTCAGAGATTCTTCTTGTTGCACCTAAATGAGTGTCTGCGTTTTATCTTGCAGGATTGGAGGAGTTTAGCTCAGGGAGTGTCGCCCGACACATCCACTTTATTTCAAGGGAGTGTGCTGTGAGTTTTCCAAAATAGAATAATGTGCCTGATTTAACAGAGGTTGAGCAACACTGGACAATTAGATTGTATGCGAGTTATGCTCATCATTTAAAACGCCGCACAATCTGAAGGAAACACATTCAACGCTTACACTTAACACTTTCAATTCGCAATTAAATCATGACATTGGTATGTTCCTCTTCATTATCCAAACGAGCATGTCTGATTTGATTAAGATTTCCAGGAGTTATATGGAGTTTTTGGATTGGAGTCGCCTGGGCAAACGTTAGCCGGCCGCCAGACTCCAGCTTACCTTCGCATTCTCCTTCCTTGAGCGCCTCGCTGGACGCCAACACCGCCGCGAGCAGCACAGCCGCCGACACGCCGCCAGAAATCAACATTTGAGCCTCTCGAGCGTGCAAATCAAAAATGTCAATTTCACGCTCGCCGCCCCAGAACCAACTTGAGCCTTTGCCTAGTTTGTCGAGCCTGACTTAGCTTAGCGTAAGACTCGTTGTCACTCGCTGCCGCCGGTAACCAACACGCGAGTCCAGGCGAACGTCATTGACAGCCTCGGCTTGTCATTGGTTGACAGCGACGACACTCAACGATTCCCTCCCCGCGCTTTGCCCTGATTGGACAAAGACCAGACGGCCCGGGGACAACGTCCAGTTGGCGCCATGTGATTGGACCAGCACGCTTTACAGATGGAAACTAGTGACACGCTTGCTCGAAGTGTTTTTTTTTTAAAACTTTATATAAAAAATCAAAAGTGTAGAGTACATGAGAAAACTGGAATCGAGACAAGAAATATATATATTTTTTAATCTCAAACCACATTAGGGGGGGTTACAAACAATATAAAAGTCAAATAAAATAAACATGAACAACAAAAATGATGCTGTATAAAGTCAGATACATTTTACAGTTTGTCATAATTAATTAATTGTTTACCCACAGCTTTTTGGATATCTTACATACAGATAATGAAGAATACACACACACATACATGCAAACTCCATACGGAAGGCCAGAGGCCGGAGTCGAACCCTTGATCTCTCCAGTGAGGCGGACGTGGGAACCTGTCTTCACCTTGCCACCTCTTCAGAATTCATCTGTCCTTCAAAATTCTCTTAATCTTTGACACCCTTTGCGGCAAAGTAAGCGTTTTATTGGCCAGCGATAGCATGTTTTGACTGTGCATATGACAAACAAACATCTTAAAGCAGAGGTGTCAAACTCAGGTCCTGGAGGGCCGCTGTCCTGCATGTTTTCCAAGTCTCCCTGTTGCAACACACCTGATTCAAATGATCAGATCATCACCAAGCTCTGCGGAAGCCTGATACTGAACCTGTACATTTGAATCAGGTGTGTTGCAACAGGGAGACTTGGAAAACATGCAGGACAGCGGCCCTCCAGGACTTGAGTTTGACAACTATGTCTTAAAGCATGAACTGTGTCACGTGGTCACTTGTGGCCCGTGACGTCAGCGTTGAGTTTGTTTTTGTGTGACATCGGTGAGGCTGTTTCACTTTACAAGCGCACTCACGATAGGCGGCGACGGCGGGCGAATAGTTTGTGATTATTAGTCGTATTATTTGTTTTCTTCTCTTCGTCGCGTTCACTTGACGTCAGTGGACAGGTGACGCACATTAGTTTGTTTTCTTTTCAGCGTGGTGTTGCTGCACGAAGTAGCCAGTGGCGTCGTTAGCCTCGCTAGACTCGTCAGCCGCCGAGTGTGAGCGACCGCCGTCCTCGGCGGGCTCGGCAGCCTCTATGCGTCCTCTGGATCCGGCCGTTGCCGCGTGGAATTTGTGAAGAAGTGTAAGTCTTTGCTTTCCTCCTTGTTGTCGTCAGCAAGCTTTCGCCTCGCTCATTTGGTAGCCGATTAGCGGCTAACATTAGCCCAGGTGGTGGCGGCAGGCGGTTATTAGCAAACACTTTGCTAGTTTTCGTGGCCCTCTGCTCGTCCAAGACAAGACGAGATGCATTGTTCAAGGTTGGCCTAAAAATCCGACGCCTCTTTTTCATTCAGAACAATGGATTTGCCACCTAGCTCGTAGTTTATGCAGCGTCATGGCACCACGTGACGTCAGTGGCTCGATATCGCCACTCAAATGGACACAAGTACCTGTGTCTGAACTCATGTTCAGGGGCCACAGTTATTCCAATTTGAACTCAGCTGGGCACCGCTAGTCCGCATGGATCCAAATCCCTGTTGTGGCAATGTACAAAAAAAGCCACAGAAGGATTCCAGCCAAGCGACCCCTTTACTACTCACGCAGTTGACTGACATTTTGGCATAGCGCTACAGTTTTTAACTCCGACAATGCAGCCTTTTCCGCGAAGTTAGCGTCCTTTACTGGTAACAACTTCTCGCATTCTCAAGTGCGGAAAGACCAGGTGTAAATTCCTGAGGAGCAGCCAATTTCACAAACTGCGCCCTCGAGTGGACAAAATTGTAAAATTGCATTTGATGTGTGTTCTGTCCCCACGAGAAGTGGCAAAAAAAGTAAAAACCCTGCCACCGTTTGGCTTTCGCCACAAGTGCTTCTACTCAACTGGTGGGTAAACAAGCTCATTTGTCTGCCAGTTGAGCAGAAGCTCCTGTGGCGAAAGCCAAACGGTGGCAGAGTTTTGACTTTCTGGACCTGGATTTTCCACTTCTGCCCCCCATGGGGCAAATGTTGGCATCCCCTGGCGTAAAGCAAACTAAGCAAAGCACAGAAAAAATAATGTCGCATGATTGACTCGTTTTGACCTCTTGCTGCTTTTGCCCATTCATGTAATGTAAGCCAAGTCCAGAGTGATGAGCCTCCTTGTTGGCCCTGTTCAAACGTGTTGTGTTTGTTTGTCAGTGGGGGGTCCGGCCTGGGTCCAGCATGGCAGCAGGCGGTCCGGAGCATGAGGAAGAAACGCTCCAGACGGCCTTCAAGAAGCTGCGAGTGGATGCCGACAGGTACGACCTGTCCCTCCATACGATGTCCGCGCTGCTAGCGAGCGGATGCTGACGCGCACTTTTTTGTGTGTGCAGGGCACTCGCGGCACCTGGTGTGCCCGAATCTCCTCGAGTGACAGCAAGGGACCCCGGCCCTTCTAAGGCCAAACACGGAGCGTCCAAGGACAACTGGCACAGGTGAGTGGACGTGTGTGGAAGGCGTTTACAATCATTCTTGACTCCTTTGACCATTGTGGCTTTTTCATAGTGTGGACCTGAATAGTGCCACTCAAAATCCCTTTGAAGCGAGTGAATTCCTTGGTAATCATTAACTCGTCACAATGCATTCTGATCGCGCTACAAAATGGCCACCTCACTGTACAAGAGGGCCCCACCCATATGGACCGTTTGAGGCCGACACCTATATTTGGCAGAAACAAATTCTGATGACCGATTAATCAGCAGATTAATTTCAAAAAAGTATCTACTGAATGCTATCAATTATTTTTTGGGGTTCCTTAATGCTAAAAGAAGCCAATTTACTTGGAAACCGGCCGCTGAGGTTTTTGGACAAGTCAAATGGAAAAGGATCCCGATTGGTACTTTCTGAAAGGACGGGTTGCCTTTGCGCAAGTAGATCGTGACTGACTTTTTATTTCAGCAGCTGCATGCGGAAGGCGTCGCGAGGAGCCAGTCGGACGCAGCGGCGGCGTCGCTCTAAATCGCCCATCCTGCACCCCCCGAGGTTCACCTACTCTGCCACACCGCCCCCTGCGGGAGTCCTAAAGAAGCGCACTGAGCTCAGCCCCGCATCCTCTGGCGGCTTTGGGGCGGTGCCCACCGGGGCCGCTCCGCGTCGACTTGTGGCCGCCCTCCCCCCGTCTGAGCTACCCGGGAAGGACCAGAGCAGCTCAGGAACCATCAGGGAAAAGGATGACGCTGACACGACCGACTTCGGACTTTTGTCCAAGCGCCGTGGTTGCAGTGGCCTGTGCGCGTGCTCGCACACAGACGGCGACCCGAAGGCTTCTGCGGCCTCCTGTTGCTGTGCATCCAAAACGGGTGCTTGGTCTGGCACGGGAGCGTACTCCTTCACGGGACTGCGCGACGTCATCTCGGAGTGCGAGAGGCGCGGGGGACCCCGGGCCCCGCCCATCAGGACTGCCGGCCTTGCCCACTCGCCGGCCTCCCCTCGCTCGTGTTCTTCGCAGGCGCTGGTCTCGGTCGATGACGTCACCATGGAGGACCTGGCCGGCTACATGGAGTTCTACCTCTACATACCGAAGAAAATGTCGCACATGGCTGAGATGATGTACACGTGAGTGCATGTGCACACCAACGTGACCTGCGTGATCACGTACAAGCACTCTTCCTCCCTTTCCTGCTTCAATAAAGTTCAATGTTTGGAAGATGCCTTTTTTTGAATAGAAAAATTACATCAAGAAACTTAAGGTTCTTATGTTCACATTGCAGGGGGTGATGCCCAATCCAGATTTTTTTTTGTTAAATCCAATTTATGTACTCATTCACATTACAAAAATACCTGCGACTTCTTACGTGAACACAACAGCACAAGAGCAAACACATCCGAAACACACACAGGCCTCCAGGTTGCCAATGAAAACAATGACCGCACTTACAAACATCCACCCTTTCCTCCATGCTCGTTAATCAGCATTTGAGCTGACAGTGGCATACAAACACGCGTCTTTTCGGATGGATGGATGATCCAATATGAGGTTATAAAAACAGCATGTTTAGTCAAAGTATCACAAAAAGATGAAAGTGGTAGAATGCAAAGTTTGTGCACAAACGATACGCATTTTTTTTTGTACAGAACTTTTATTTCCACAAAGAGACAAAGACCGGTGACCTTGAACTGCATCCTGACAAAAGGCACGGTAGTCACGGGAGGTCAAAGTTCAAAGACTAAAAACCCAACACATTGAAAATGACAACGATGCGAATTTCCCATCTACTGAGAAAACCAACTCGTTTGGTTGAAATATTTGGTCAGACATCGCATCCCCACATTCTGCTAATTCATATACAGTAAATCTACAACAAAATACTAGCTGATTGACTAAACAGGAAAAAAAAGTACCGCATCACTTCTCCCAATGACAAATGAGCTAGAAGAAATGGTCTGAATGGCCTTTTGATAGCTTTGCATAGCAAAAACTAGAAAATTAACTAGCAGCTGCTGCACATTTTCACCCTTCCTACACCAATTAGTCCTAACACACACGCACTTCAACACGCACACTCACTCGTGTCCAATCACAAACTAGCCAGGGTGCGGTCAGAGGGAAGGTGAAATGTTCACTAGGCAGCTTCCAGTTTTCGCTAAGCTAACGAGCAGCTACGTCACATTCTAACCCCATGCACACACATTTTGTCCAATCACAAACAAGCGAAGACAAAGGGAGAGGTGAAGAGGTTAAATGTTCACTAGTTGAGTCATATTCGGTAGTTTCCACTTTTGTCTAGGCTAACCAGCAGCTGAAGCCCATGCCACTTGTTACGCCCTAGCTTGTTAATTAGCGTTAGCATGAGAAACTTGTACCATTAGCGGCAGTGTGTCGTCAGCAGCAGTTTGATTTGCTCCAAGTCAAACCACTTTTCATTCACTTAAGAGTTTACACCAAAGAATGTGTAGTGTGTGTCTACAGAGACAAGTCACTTTTTACTAAAAAAGGTGCAGAGTGTCAAGCAAACTCCTTGACAGGAATTACATATATATTAAAAAAAAAAGAAAAATCATGAGGACCAACCGGAATATTTGAAAGGAAAAAACAATGTCATCATCCAAGAGGCAACGTCGGCAATAAAAAAATATATTCAGATGAGCGTCATGGCGCTGACATTAGCTTAGCTTGTGTGTAGTGAATAAATAAGGGCAGGGGCCTGGGGGGGCTAGGCATAAATCTCTGCGGTGGGGGCCTTAGTGTAGATGGGCTTCTTGGCCAACTCGTAGCTTCCTTCGTCTTTCTTTTTCATGCGATGAAGCAGCAGTACCACCAGCAGAACTGCCAATGTCAGGACCACGCCGCCACCGCAGATTAGTCCTGGAAGCAAAAGTACAAGCAAGGTTTCACTGCATGCTGTGGCTTCTTTTTTAACCAGTGCGTCATAAATAAAAGTGCATCGGTGGCGGGTCTATCCTTGAACACACATGTACACGTTAGATTTCGTGTCAAAAAGGCTTGCTGAAGTTTTGACTTCAGTCTTCTATTTGATGGATGAAAAGGACGACGTTACTTGAACGCGAGCACGACAGCACGCAAAAAAAAAACGCGTCCGGACACTGAGAGATCTCACCTGCGAGGACCTCCGTCCTGGAGAAGACACCGTCGCCGTTGGTGGCGTGAGACATCAGCACGTTGGAGGGAAGCTGGTCGCCCGGGCGGGGACCGTTCCGCAACAGAGGTATCTCGTTGTCGTCCGGCTCCGGGTCACGGCGGATGGTGGGGCGGGATGGGCCGGCCCACTCCGGAATCCTGTTGTCCGCGCCGGGACGCTGAAAACAGCACGAGGACAACCGTTAGGAGGGACGAAGTACTCAGCATTATTGCCTGTTCTCAATGCGAATGACAACATGAGATGATCACAGCTGAAACATCGCTATGTCCACTTCATACTCGTTGCCACAACTGACGGGATGAAGAGCCAACCCTTACACTCAATTGTCGTTGGCCATTTGTGAATTCACAGATTTTCTGGCCACATACAGTATGGCGCAGGAACTAACATACGGCAGGATAGGGGCACCCCGCTCAAGGCACCGTCTCTTTCCCTGTCCTGATGTGTTTCAAGATGGCATCTTCACCTGGCTGCAGCTGCATCACTGCTTTTCATTTGCTCAGCTTCAATAAACATGGGCCATTTGGTTTCAAAGTACGCTTCGGCTTCGTGATTTTTTTCCCCTCCAGTTTCAAGTGAAAAAGTCAGTCACCCCTACCCCAAAAAAGGGGAGAAAAGCAAAATTTGGACATCCAAATGTGTTTTGTGGCTTCAAGACCATTTCAAGCCACCTAACTCTGGCTGATGCTTCCGATCACAATTCTATGCCCTGTGCAGCCCAACATCACCATCATTTACCTCAGTGGGAGGCAGCCAGTCACGTTCGGGAGATGAGCGCTCGTTCTCTGTGGACAAAAACAAAGTTGAAATTGTGCTTCAAGTTTTTAGCTTTGGGCATGAAAACTTGGACAAACCTGCACCGTCGTCACCCGACCCCGACACCTCATCTTCATAGTCTTCGTCTTCGTCTTCATCTTCATCTTCGTTTTCCCAGTCATCGTAGTAATAGTCATCCTCTTCCTCTTCCTCATCTTCGTCTTCCTCATTGTCCGTGAAGCCAAAGTCTCCCGATGACTCCTGGCTGTCGTTCTGGTGGGTCACCGCAGCCTTCAACGGCATCCACGTCTCCGTCTCCCTCACCTGCTGGCACACGGGGATGTCGTCAGTCGGCAACCCGTCGTCAACCAAAAACTGCTTATGACCCAAATATCAAACAGTGCCAGTGGTTGAAGAAAATTTCTTGTCACACAAAATCGAGAAGAGCGCAAACGGCAGACGACAGGGCCGATGGCCAATTTTCAAGGTTTCCATTCACATTTACTCTAAAATGTTGGTTTCTTTTTTTGTTAATCATTGTTGACCTTGAGTTTAGACTTCAAAAGGCAACCCCGCACAACACACGCAGCAACAACAACACCTAACGGGGGCACAAATTCCTGGCAAAGAACAGTGCAATCCAAGTCGTGGTGGCCCGGGCCCCACATAATCACGATATAATGCAATAAATTTAAATCATTTTCATGTCCAGCCTCTTTATAGTGTTTTGTTTAAGACTTAAATAAAATCTTGCTTTTGGGTGTTTTGAATGTAAAGACACAAATAACTAAATAATAAAAATAAGTGATGATGTCATTGTATTAATGAAATATGCAGTGGGCCGGCGGAGCCAGCGTTTGGAAGGAAGGTACACGGCGGGCCAACACAGCTCCCCAGTACGGTGCCATCCTGGCCCCAGGCTGTCGGGCAACCGCCAACGTCGGACCCCGCAGTCATACAAGCGGCGAGGCAGGCTGAGTTTTGGGAATGGTGGGGGATAAAACATCTGATTTGTGTGTAGATAAGAGGAGAACAGGAACACCGAATTCAGATTTTCATCATTCTGGCCCGATTTCAGAGACTTCCGTAACATCGCTGTCCATGCCGTCGTGAAAAGGCAGGAAAGGTTCATCACTCAGTCGAGGAGGGCCCAGAAAGTTGCACCGAAAAAATGTTGGCATTCCAAATCTGTGTGTGAGTGTGAGTGAGATAGAGAGACAGACAGAGAGAGAGAGAGACAGAGTGTTCCGTGTCCATAGAGAGGGTCTGTACGGGTCCATTGAGACGCTTCCAAGTGTGCAAAATCCCCCGGAGGGCCACTCAAGGTCAGCGGAGGTCACATTCCACAGCAAAGGAACAAGGCGAGAGGAGGGAGCACAAAAGGAGGGAAGCACCAGGAAGGACGGACCAGTAAGGAATGCGCTACTGCGATCGTCTTGTTAATCGCCGGTGCTAAGCTAACTGGCTAACCGGAGTGGAGGTGGGGTGTGTGTGTGGGGGGGGGGTCCTCTTCGAGTATGGGTGTCGGTGGCATCACACTCAGCCTTTGGCCCTCAGTGTACTGCGAACTTCTTAGTCTCACTTTCAACATTATCACACACACTAAACAAACTAACGTCCTCACAAATCACGCATCTATGTATGTACATGCGTAAACACAAACAACAATTCAATCGCGCACACACGCCCACGTGAACGTAGGGGATGGCGGAATGAGCAACGTGATTTGAAGAAAAACTTCACTCCTCGGTTACACACACGCACAATTTAAAAACGTACTTAAACACACTGGTCGCTGATGTGACATGGGGGTAATAAATGAGTCTGAGATACCCACCAACAACAACAACCCAAGCCCCCTCCCCCCCGAGGGCCCCTTTCATTATAATAGTTCCGCGAACACGCACGTCCAAATAAACAAGTCGGAACGAGCACACGAGCAAAGTTATTTAAAAGTAAATTGAGGCGAAGACGAGTGGCAGCGGGTGTTTGGTTAGCTCGTCAGTCGACGAGCTTCCGGACTTGCCGTGAGTCCCAGGTAAAGTTAGCACGCTAGCTGAAGGGGAAAAAAAGTTTGTCGTGGTTTCCTAAGGCTTTCGGGCAAAAATCGTGAGGGAAAGAGGAAAACAAGTCCGGACAAAAGGCCACGAACGACAAGGTGTGCGGATGAGCGACTTTGACTTACCGACTCGGAGGTGACGCGCAACAACCAAGTGGACAAAAAGAACAGGAGGCCGAAAGCCAAAACGTTTGCCGAACTTCCAAAAGTTGACATTTTGACTTTGCTTAAATTCTCTCAGCTGCAATCTAAAAAGAAACCACGGCTACGGAAACTCGCGGGTCGTCGCGGCGTCTCAGACTTCAACTTGGTCCAAAAGGGACAGTTATTGTTGTTATCCTCTGCCAACTTTGACGGACGACTTTTGGTGACCGTCGTTTTTTTCCTCTCGTATAACTTGTGCCCTCGCGACTCTCCGCCAATGAGCGGCCAGTAGGGTGATGACGTCTCCGCTCCATTTCCCGTAATTCCGTCATGGCAATCCCTTGCCCGCCGCCCCCCTCCGCCGCTGACTACACGATAAAAGTACCACACGCAAATTCGAATGAGCTTGTTCTTCTTTTATGATTATTTTCTAAAATTTTCATTTCAAATTTGATTTCACATACATTCACAAATCCTATTAACAACGATATGTTACTTTATGACGACAAGTGTCGGGAAACAAAATTACCACCAAAAAACAAACAAAAAAAAAACACGAACACAACAACAATACAATACTAACACCTCCCTATCACATTTGTGACCACCTCGCTCCATATTAGGCGATTGTCTGGTTTCCGAAATCAGATACACCAGCCAAACTTCAACACATTCATACCACCCGTACAACAAATAGACAAAACAGACACACACACACACACACACACACACACACACACACCTGAACCACAGTAAACCATTTATGGACATTTTTTAAAAAGACGAGGAGGATGTATGAGGCATGCTGACCTTC
>CAAKHF010000406.1:4020-16609 GCA_901007745.1 Hippocampus kuda
ATGGTGCATTACAGCCCTGGTTGTTATAGTGATGTGGGAGGAGGTGGGAGGTAGTGTAAGGGTGCTTACAAAGAGCTTTATAGGCCAAAAGAAAGTGAATCAATGGCAGAAAGAACGAAGCACTTTGGCTCCAGGTCTGAGTGTAGTGTTAATCCCCTTCCTTGCATTCAATAGCCCCACCAAAACAAAAAAAAAGAATACATTTCAGAGAAGACTGTCATACAATAATAGTATTAATAATAGCTTCGATTTATAGTGCCTTTCAAGTGACCCGAGGATGCTTAACAATAACTCATGAGGATAGTTAAAATGAGTTAAAATTCACAATCTCATGAAAGCTGCTTCTTGTGGGGTTTACGAAAGAGAAAGCATGGTGGTGAACCTCTCAAGATGATGCACAGAAAGGTCCGGATCACTTTTGGCAGTGGTGGAAGTTCAGATCAGCTGGTAACGGCCCGCTGCCCAATTTAAGGTACGGTAAGTAGAGTTCTTGAAAAGATGAAAGTGTTTATCACTATCATAATTTTTTTAAATCAATTAAAATCATTCATAGGAAAGTATAATTGATATGCAAAACTGATTGTACGCAACGTCCACTTCCTGTCGTCTACTTTCTCTTTCATAATTGTTTGCCGCTCATGAATTTGAATTGTTTCAGTTCCTTCAACGGGTTCAAATTCCATAGTAGGTGTTTTTTTATCTTTAAAGCCGGCCTCAGTATCGGTGTTGATTCTTGACAGGGCTCGTCCGTGTATTGTATTAAATTCCCCAGTTGTCTGTCGCTATGACAGCGGATCAGGTGCACGCTGTTTTGCGCCGTCCGTGCGCGAGCACAGACAACCCTCCCCGGCGCAGGCCAAGCTTCCCACGCTCTCTGCGTGGTAGGGGGCGGGGACTTCTGCCATTCACCTTCCCGATGGCACATCCTGAAATGGGGAAGTCGACGTCAAAGTGAGTGAAACGCGGCTTTGTAAAACATTTCGTCACTGCACACGGAACGTGTCAAGTAACCGTTCAACATTCTTAACCGTGAAAGGATGTAAAGTACCTTCCTAACAAGCAGGAAAGTAAAACCACTTAACCTTTACTATCTGATGTTGGCTTGGTAAAGGGGAGTTTGAAACGATTAATTGAATAACTCGAGAGCCTGTCTTTCAAAGACGCACATTCATAGTCACAGATACTACAGTGTAGAACTTGAGTGACTTGACGTTGCAGTGTACTTGTTTTTTTTTTTTTTTTAAAGGTATGTTGAGTTACCGTTGCAGGACGGGTGTACAGCTTCTGTTTTTATGCTATTGCTAGTTCGTAATAAATTCTTCTGCGCTGGTCTCACTGAAAAACATCACATTCGTTATGGGCACTATTGGAGGTAGCTAAAGCCTTTCTCTTCATGTTTATCCCCCCCAAAGAGTGGAGCGCATACTGGCCTAGTTCAGCCCCCAGTCCCAAGTCCCGACCCCCACCTTACTGGCTGCAACCTGGTGGGCCGCTTTCAAGCTTTGGAGTGTCACTCGAAGTCAGCGCCGAATAGCCCGCTTGTCTGCCTGATTAGGCTATCATGTGTAGATGAAACCACACTCGAAAGCAAAGCTGTGCTAATCACTTTAGCAATGGCATGGAAGGAAAATATGACAAACACACACACACACACACACACACACACACACACACACACACACACACACACACACACACACACACACAGAGGACTTGTGCAGTGTGTTAGGATGAGCTGACTCTTAGCATCTGCTAATGGGTCTTGAGCGTTTTGAATGTTTATTCAAGCGAGCTTTGCACACCCAATCAAAAAAAAACAATCGCAAGCAAGGCATTTTTAAATGCGCCAAATGAGTCCTGTTGTTTTCATGATTGTTTGTGAAAAGCAGTTCACTTTCTATAAAATTAAAGTTTAATGTAGCATTCAAAAAAATGTAAAAAGGTTTAAATACAGCTTCTTGTTGCTTTCAAGCTTAGCTTGTAGCAGACGTGTGCACATTGCAGCATGACGTCTTTGATCCACTGGTGAAAAGGACACTTTGAATCGCTCTTCTTTCGTCTATAACTGCTTCAGACAACAAAGTGTATGCAGGAAAGTGGTTAAGATTGCATGATTGTCTGTGTCTCATGTGTTGTCTTGTATTATTTTGTCATTTTTTGTTAACTTTTGCTTTTGATGGCGGCGCGGACACCCGCAGCGGCTCCTCTTGTTTTATGTTGAGAGGGAAGAAATTTCATCTGTGCTGTATGTTACACAATACACAATTGACAATAAAGTTGTATTCAATTCAATTCAATATATGAATAGATATAGGAAGAAAAAATAAAATACACTAAATTGAATATGATTGTTCTGAACCTGTGATTTTATTCCAGGAATATTTTATTTTTGTAATCCCCCCCCCCACCCCCCCACACTCGTGTTGACATGGTTGAAATGTTGTGACTGATCATCATTTTTAGTCATAACAATCACAATCTTGAACTGATTGTGAAAATGAATTCCCATTCAGTTAAAATGAATGTCCATTTTACATGGATTTAACAGAAACATGTTTATGGAGAACAATTACAAAATAATTCAAGACAATTTAAATGAGATTTAAGATATACTTTATTTACCAAAACAAATTTAAAATTAGAAGAATATAATTTTTACTGGACATGCAACAAAGAAAAATAAATTACCCGTTCCCACAAAAAAAATGTAAAAGTAACATCTTGTTTTAGGACCTCTTAAAAATAACATTTCCACAAATGTATTTATTTACGCAGTTGAATAACCCTGATGGATCATAATTGAGTACTGTGAATTCAACCAGGGCTTTATTATTTTCTTCTTACATTTTCCAGTCCATCATAATGTAACTCGACAGTTGGGGTTTGGTTTCAAAGTAAATGTAAAAGAGATGTTGTGTGATGAATTATCTTAATACAAATACACGATGCAAAATTGCCTCACTCAATAAATATTACTGCCCCTTATTGAGTAATTTATTTCTCCCTTCATTGTGTGTTAAGTCTGTATTTTACTGCCCCCGGTGTCCAAAGCGCACACACCAGAACCGATTAATGGCATTTCCATTCATTTGAATGGCAAATGACAATTTGCTTGATCACTGAACGACAAGACAACAAGTATGTCGTCCGGTACCTTCATGATGCTGAGAAAGGCTCAGGAAAAAGCGATGGAAAACGATAAGCGCCCATTTTCCCATGATCCGCCCTTGTCTGGAGGCCCTGGGCTCTAATGCTCAGCTCTTTCCGCCCTTAATGAATTTGATCCCCGGCCCAAGGCGAGAGACATACCTCTGCAGAGGTGACCTCCGTCTCAGAGTTTACTCGTGGCTTGCTTTTTTTTTTTTCTCCCTTTTTTTCCCCCCATTGCTATAGAGATCAGATTGTTGGGGGCATTTTATATTTTATAGCTTAACAAGAAGGGACTCAGTGATGGACGTGTTCCACTCGGTATATGGACGCAAGCTCGGTTGCTCCCAAACATTTTTTTTTTTCTCTTTCCCCCTGGTGCGTGCATGTTTACATATCTGCATGCATGTTCATCCTTGTCCCCAAGAGTCTAATCTGAGGCTGGCTCCAGCTGGCTGCGTGAACCTGACGGGAGGGGTGCTGGAGGGTGGGAAACGGAATTGGGCGCGCGACTCCTCCCTGAGCTCTTCATTAACTCAAGACCAGGACCTCAGCAAAGAATAGAATAGCAGCATGCAAAAAAAAAAAAACTAAGCGAATGCGCCAGAGTGCACATGTATATTAAAAATTTAAAAAATGTTTTCGTCACATAATCATTATATTGTAGTACTCTGCCATTTCAATTCCATTTTAATTTCGTTAAAAAAAGACTTGTAAAATTTAGCATATTCTTTTTATTTAATTTTATTATCATAAACTCAAAATCCTGACCTTGAATATTTGTTTTTGAAAAAAAAAAGTAAAATATCTTTTTTCAAGAAAGTCAAAACTATTCTCATATGCCCTTGTTCTCATTATCGTACTACTTATTCTTGTAAAATCTCACTTACTTGTATTTTTTTTTTCCTTTTTCTTGTAAAATCCCAATTGAATTATTGTATATTTCCCATGATGTCAGTACGGTGGTCGACTGGTTAGCACGTCCGCCTCACAGTACAGAGGTCTTGGGTTCAAGCCCGGTTCCGACCGCCCTGTGTGGGTTTTCTTTGGGTACTGCGGTTTCTTCCCACATTCCAAAAACATGCATGGCAGGTTAATGCGCCACGCGAAATTGTCTCTGGGCGTGAACGTGCGTGCTGATGGTGGTTTGACTGTGTGCCCTGCGATTGGTTGGCAACCGGTTCAGGGTGTACCCCGCCTACAGCCTAAAAATAGCTGGGATAGGCTCCAGCACGCCCGCAACCCTCGTGAGGATAAGTGCATTTGGAAATTGATGGATGGATGGATATTTCCCATGTTTTCCTTTTTCTCAGCTTGTCCCACATATGTATTTTCTCGTGTAATTTTTGGGGTGCCAAACGCGGGCTTTGGGGCACTGAGGTGTTGAGGGAGAACAGTCAGTCGAGCGTCTGTCACGAAATCCAAATCCAAGAAAACAAGCCCAGTCGACTTGTTGACATTCCTCGCCTATCTCCTGTCTCCTATCTCCTGTCCCTCTCCCGCCTTTCGAAAGCGGACAGGAAAACAGACCCCGCTGCTCTTCGTCACTCCTCGGCGTCAGCACAAGACGACAATTGAAAGGGCAGTTTTGAAAGTGGCGCATTGTTCCTGGGAAGCGGGGTGCTTAGTGTCAGTCGGCGGGCGGCGCTCGGCAGCGACAGCGCCGCGCTCATTGCCAGGGGTGACGGAGGAGTCATCCGGACCTGTGATGCGGCTCTTGTATTGGACGCGAGGTTTTCCTGGCTCCGATTGAGGCAAGCGTGCGTGCGCCACCGTTGTTGTTTAACGTTTTCTGACTAGGAATTCATATTGCACCTGGAGGAAAAAAAACTCGTTTAATTTTGCTAAATGTGATCCTTTTAAATGGCACTTGAACATTGTCTTGAGTAGTTTTGTCACAACAGAAATATTCTGACTTTGATACCAATATCGTGAAGCGCGCAGACTTTAATTCAACAAAAATATGTGGTCTGTTTTAGCATTTTGGGGGCTTCACAATACCGTGTGATGCTTAACTCTTTGTTTTAGGTGTCAGATTTATGCAGTCATCTGAAACTGGGAGTTGTGGATTGTACATTTAGCCTATTTTATGATGAAATGAATAGAATTACTAAAAGTGTGAGTATTGTGGTTCTTTTCTTGCAAGGGTGTCAAACTCATTTTTGGCGCGCGCCACATTTTAGTTACCTTTTCACTTGGAGGGCCGTTATGAAACCATATAAAGAAGCCAGAAATAACCATTGATTCAACTATTGTTTGTTCCTACCATGAGGGTTTGGTAACAAGAAAATGCTTAGAATATATCTCTAATTTATTACATATGAGAATTAAAAATTTTGGTAGACATTTTAGACGGGATCATGCCACTTGACATGTTTGAGCTTCTTTCGCGGACCGCATAAAATGATGTGGCGGGCCAGATCCGGCCCCCGGGGCCTTGTGTTTGACACCTGTGTTCTTTCGTGTCACTCTTAGATGAAACTTCCGAATGTTGTCGATGCAGCACCAGCCACGCCAAGTAACATTATTGCCGCTACAAAACGGCACCCCAACCAAATGTTGTACGCCGGAAAAACCTATGGACCAAAAAAACAAAACAAAACAAAACCTGTATAGTGCGTCAAAGAGCGATTTTGTGAAATTGCCATTAACGTGCCGGAAGCATGGCAATTTATCGCATTAATCACAACGGATTAGCATTTTTCATCGCTTAGTCATGCTCGGAGAGGCCCGCTTCAAAGGGCCAGCTGCGTTAACTGCCCACTGTGACTCACACACACACACACACACACACTCGCGCAATAGAAGACCCCAACCTGGGCCTCCTCGGCTCCCCTCTGACTTTCAAATCACAGCACTGGCGTTAAATGGACGTCATGTTCCAAGTGATGGTCATGCTAGTCTTTTATTTACTCGCGAGTCATCCAGTGTATTGTAAACAAGCATTATCTGTGTGAGTGTGTTCATTCCCCAAGTGCTCGCTCAATACTTGCTACTGCAGTAGCTGCAACACAAGTGGGAGGGGAGAAAAATAGCATTGCTTCATTGCTTGGCTTATTATTCTATTTTTAGACTGTAAAATAGTTATTCAGGGAATGTATAGAAAATGTTTGGGGGGGGGGTTTTAATCGTGTGTACACGCCTGCCTCTGGATGTGAGTTGACATTATCAAGTGGATCTTTTGTTCACGGTCTATTTCCGTCAACGTGTTGGTCGAGCAGTTGTGAACTTGGCAGCGCTTCTCATTTGCATCGTACCTCCCCCGCGCCGATTTTCCCCCACCCATGACTTTACGGCTTGGCACGGCCAAGCTCCGCTCATTTTTAAGCGTCTTGACTGACGACACGGAAGCAAGAAGTTGGCTTCTGATAAGCGGCGGCGTGTTTCTCCAATTATGTTGCTGGCGTGGTGACTGGAGGACTTGTTGCTGAGTCTGTTAACTCATTCACTCCCAAAGACCTTTTTCTTTTCAGACTTGGTCCAGAATTGGCTGGTAATGAATGAGTTTTAAATGGTATTGAGGAAAAAAAAAAGTTAGGAGACGCCATAGAACTTAAAGTTAGAAGACACTTGGGAATTGTTTTGAATTGTGAAAAAATTGCAAAATTCACCTTAAAAAAATGCAATCGACATGATGCAATAGCGTTCGATTGTGTAGGTGGGGCGAGACAAGTCTTATGTAAGGATGTCTTGTGATCAAGTGTGGCTCTGGAGCTTTACCCAGTCAAGCAGATAATATAATGGTTGTATTTGTCTTGTAAATAAGAACCGGTGGTACCATATGTTATGAACTCATTCAGTACCAGCCAATTCTAGAACCAAGTCTGAAAAGACGTTTAAAAACGTCTTTGGGAGTGAATGAGTTTAAAAAAAAACCCTAAAAAAGTCATAAAAGTTTGTGTTTTATTCCGCAGGCAGAACCAAAGGACAGAGTCTCGTCTATAAGCGAAGACTCTTTCCCTCGCCTCCCCTCCTCCGGCATCGTGGACCCTCCGATCCGGAGTCACCCCTTCAGCGACTCGTACCCGTTCCACGGTCAACCCGAGAGGAGCTTCGCCCCGTACCTGAAGCCCGTCACCGTGGGCCCCGCCGCCACGGACGAGGGCCACCCGAACGGCGTGGGCGACTCCTCCTCCGGGAAGCCCGGCTCCTCGAGAATCATGAGGCTGTTCTCCAGCTCCAGGAAGGGCTCCTTTCCCGCAACCGACAGTCCCGCCGCTCTCCCCGCGCTCGGCATGGTGGACTCTTTTAAAAGGTTGCGCACCTCCGTGCTTCACGGGATTCAGACTCGTGGCGCAAGTGGACTCGCGCCCTCGTCGAGTCGCGAAGCAGAGAACGGGCACACCCTCAGCGCCGCCGCCGCCGAGTACCCGTCGAAAGGAAATTTGACGGCGAGTCGGTACGACTCTGATATCGACGAAGACGAGGACGTCACAGAGGGCCTCCAACGCAATTCCCGCTTCTCACGAAGTATGAGGAAAGCGTACGGAGCGGGACGCATCACCATGTTGGACATGGACGAGGAGAGCCACGCGGCAGGTTGCACCGACCACAAGAAAGCAAAGATCAACGGGCAAGCGGAAAACGCATCGAATGCAACCGTGCTGAGCCGACTGAGCAAGAGTGCGGATAACCTTCAGGTTTTTAAAATCCCGTTCCGGCGCAAGGCCCCCACGCCGTCCCCTCTGCCACCCCCTCAGACGACTACAACGTCAAACGGGACTCCGAGTATCCAGAGAACCTCCAGCGCCTCCTCAGTGGACCTCGGCAGTCTCAGGAGGAGCCCGGTAAGAGTGAAGGGACAAATGCTGAAGTTGATGGGCAGCATTACCGACGTGAACGTCTTGCGCCGGCCGAGTCGCTCTCCCTCGCCGGGACCCCCCGTTCCCATGTCGCCCCTGAGCCGTCTCCACGACGATTACTCCAGACGCGTCCCTTGCCGAAGCACGAGCGAACGACGGCGCCGACCCTCACCCGTCAGACCTCGGGTCCTATCGGCCGGGCACACGCCGCTGGTTCACACCCCGCTGGTTCACGCGCCGCCGAATGAGGACGTTGCCACGCTCCAGCATCAGATTTCCACGGAAGACGGATCCCTGGAGATTACCAACTGCGGTTTTGTGTCGGAAGACCAGTTGCCTCCTGATGATCGAAAAGCCGAGCCGCAAAATGAGGTAAGCTGGGAGATGATTCATTAGGTACACAGAGCTCCTGACCATTTCGGGCAAATCACTTAACTCATTCACTCCCAAAGACGTTTTTAAACGTCTTTTCAGACTTGGTCTAGAATTGGCTGCTACTGAATGAGTTAAATAGAAAGCACCATTCTTGCTCACATTCACAACTCCGACCCGTTTGCCGTATTTGATCAACCTAAGACCAGCCGCGCACCAAATGACGTGCTTCATATGCACATTCACCGAGCCCTTCATGAGTGAAAAATAAATATATTTAAAAAAAAAAACAAAAAAACAACCACATTTATTACAAACAGGATTGTTCTAGTGTCACTGTCGTATGCGCATGCTGTCTGCTGTTTGTCCTCCATGTGATGTATTGACTCGCGCCGGGGTCACATGCTGGACCCGGCTGTCCTGCCCTCGAAGGAACAGGCCCGGTTAATGATTAGGCTTTGTTTATGATTAGCAGCCACTTGCGCAAATGGGCCAAAATTGTGGGCGGGCAGGTCCAAACGAGCGTTTGGCTTCGACACCTCAGTCCAGCGCGGCGGCACAAAGTCCAGTAGCAATGCACTTGAGTCGTTGCTGAGCGAGTTAAAAACTCTAGGTCTGTAAAGTAGCTTTTTTTTATTTTTGAATGTGTGTGCGTGGTTTTGAGGATGCTTCGGTGACTTTAAAAATCCGGCGGCTGGGTCCAGATTACGGGCCCGCATGTGTTTCACAATGGTGCTTGCGCTCTGTGTGCCTTTCCGCTGTGTATGCGGCGGCAGTCCCGGTCCAGATCGGGAGAACCAAAAGGTGAGGTTTGATTGTTGCCAGCTGATCAGGTCAATATTTGCACGTGAAATGAAATATGGCATAATAGCGTTTCATTGCGGAATATTTGTGCTCTGCTTGATAGGAATTAGAATTTAAATTTTTTCTTTTTTTTTCCTGGGAAACCTGATTATATTGATTCAAGTATTTTTGCGCATGATTCTCAATCCAATCCAAACTCTTCTTGGGCACGTTCGAGGAGCAGTTGCTCTGTTTCTGATGAACAGATGCACTCGATCCGTGCACAACATCAGCAGTCACCGATATTTTTTGGTGTCACAGATCGGTTTCACATGAATTCATGTTTTGACAGACCGGTATGGTCTGTTTGCCAACTATGTCACGCTTCATTGTTTGTGCCCCCACACTATCAAGTTTTTTTTTTTCTTTGTTTTTTTTCCTCAGTATACTTTCTGCAATGCCCTCACATGTAGAGAAGAAAAACCACGGTCGCAGGTGCGCTTTTAGTTGAATGAACTCCAGCAGACTCATGTAGAAGTTGTGGTGGGCCGTTGTTCTCACACAGGCCCTCTCACAAAAAAAAATTATGTATTTCAACAAGTTTGAAGGTGCAGTCACTCATGTGGGCGGAGCCATGAAATTGTTGTCGTTGCCAACTTGGAAAAAAGGGAGACAAAGACACTCCCATGATGCATTATGCATGATGTGTTCCTTCTGTCCCAAATTTTTATTTTGGTCGGAACCATTCCAGAAATCTCGCATCTTAAATATGACGTTTGGAAACTGATTCAAGGCATTTCGTGCTTTTGCGAGCTTTTCCAACACATCTTAAGCAGAACAGGGTTGGTACCAGAGAATCACCTCGAGCGATAAACCGTATTTGAAGTAAGACTGCTAATATTGTCTCTTAAATACAGCTTTCTTTTACTTGGAGGGTGTCGGTTTCATCATTTGGCTTTTTCTCCTTCCGACTGATCCATAAATCATTTTTGTTCAGTCGCTCAGTGCCAAATGTCCCACGGACCAACGGTTGGGGCCCACTGCATGACATCCCTGTACAATGCGGGTTATTGACCCGTCACTATTTCTTGTGATTTTTCAGGTCACGACGGAAGAGCAAAGGGAGGAAGCGTTGCAACCAGATGCCGACTCCTCGGAAACCAGCGGCAGCACCTCTGCTCTCTCTCCGGTCTTCATCCCGGAATCGCCCACGTCGCCCCCCACAGAAGCCACCGCCGTCAAAGCCCGGCGACGGAGCGGGCGCCCGAGACCGCGGCCCATCTCGGACTACGGGCAGCTCCTCTCCAGAAAGCACTGCATCCCCGAAGAGGTGGGCGAGGTGAACCCCGACGAAAGGACGCACCCGCTCCATCCGGAATGTATCGGGAACGGCGTGTGCGAGAGCGCCGACGAGTGCGGCGTGAACGGGAACGTGCCAGGCAAGCGGCAACAGCGTCCCGTCTCTGTCATGGGGGTGGAGAACTTGTACTCCCCCGACGCCGATGAGGACCAACTTCCTTCTGTACGTTTCTCTTATTTGAATATGTCAAAGAGGCTGTGTTCTCAATCACTTTTTTCCTCTATCTTTCTTGGCTCAAAATGCGGCAGATTTATTATTTTCATTCAATTCATTAGCACAGGTGCGTATGTCTGCCCCCCCCCCCCCCAAAAGAGGAGGCTGTCATGCCATTGTATAGTTGTATCGGTTTTCCCAGGGGTCGGCAACCCAAAATGTTGAAAGAGCCACATAGGACAAAAAAAACAAATATGTCTGCAGCCGCAAAAAAATAAAAGCCTTCTATAAAACTTACAATGAAGGAAACACATGCTGTATGTATGTAGGAGACTGGACTGTCTCAGAATTGTTTGTTTTTCATTTCTTTGTTGTGTGTTCACAAACGCCCCATGGAATTTATTTTGTGATTTCCTCGCTTGATTTTTTTGTTTTGGTTCATTATATTCGCTTTTCTTAGTGTCAGTGAAGTGATCATTAATTTCTGTTTTTCTGAGGCTGTCTTTGAACGCCTCTCGAGTCGAACGAGAAGAGAGAAGGCACAGAGTCCGACGCAGACGTGTCTGTGTTTTTCAAGACGGTTAAAAGCATAAATAAAGTGTATGTTTTTAAAAAAAAAACACACACCACAGCTCTCCTTTTTCGGAGCTGCAACATGTATCTATATCTATTTGAGCTATATTAGCCTACTATCAAAATCTTTTTCCATTTTCAAACATTTTTTATAAAGCTCCAGGGAACCACTAGACGTCGCTAAAGAGCCGCATGCGGCTCTGGAGCCGCGTGTTGCCGACCCCCGGGTTATCCCCTATTTAGTGCCCTAAATGTAGCCCAAAATGCATCTTGAAACCAACCGATGGCCCCCGGAAAAGTAATGCCTCCCATGATGCATTGTGCCGATACAGAAAAACAGTTTACCATTTGCGTGGTTTTGTTCAGCTTTCCCGCACGAGACAAATTCACGAGTCGCTGTGCGAAAATCGCTCAAATAATAGAACAAAACATTGCACTTTTATATTTGATGTAACCCCTCATCTTGTGTTCCCCGACAGCCTCTGTCACGGCCGCCCATTCCATCCCACCAGGTGCCCCCCTACAAGGCAGTCTCGGCCAGGTTACGCGCCCCCACCCTCTCCCAGAGCACCCCCATCGGGCTGGACCGTGTGGGCAGGAGAAAACTGCACCGAGTGCTCAGCGGTAGGGAAAGTTGCATCGGAGAGGAGAATGTGAATCAATGCCTTGAACTCCTTTTTTTTTTTTTTTTGCTCCGCAGACGGCGTGTCCAAAGTCTCGGCGGCGCTGGACGACAGCGTGAGCGAGGAAGAAGAGGAGGAGGGGAGCTTCGACGAGCTCGCCGACATCACGCCATACCTGGAGCCAGGCGTGGAGCTCTCCGTGCTGGTGGAGGTGAGCTCGCCGACGCACTCGCGTTGACTTTATGACATAAGGGTTGATCGCGGCTGCGGGGGCTTTGTGAGTGCGTCCCGCCCCCGAGAGGATCAACTGTGTGTTCGACATGTTTGGCAAGCCGTAATCTTTCGTGTTCGACACGGGCTCATCGGCCTTGTCATGTGCGTCGGCGCAGTGGATCAGCTCGGGCCACGCCGTGTACGCTGAGGCCCTGTGGGACCATGTGACCATGGAGGAGCAGGAGCTGGCCTTTAAGGCAGGCGACGTAATCCGCATCCTGGATGCCTCGCACAAGGACTGGTGGTGGGGCAGGGGGCCCGACAAGGAGGCCTGGTTCCCCTCAAGCTTTGTCCGGGTGAGTGCACTTCCTGACCCGCTTATTTGCACTCCACTTGTAAATTGGCTTTACTCCAAACAAAAGCCAATCTTAACGCTGCGTGTGCGCGTGTGTGTGTGTGTGTGTGTGTGTGTGTGTGTGTCTCCTTACTGGGTTATCGATTCATAGTTCCCCTGAAGGAATAGGATATTAATGCTGACCTCTACAGAATGAGGGTGGAATAAC
>CAAKHF010000406.1:16629-29565 GCA_901007745.1 Hippocampus kuda
TCAAGCTTTGTCCGGGTGAGTGCACTTCCTGACCCGCTTATTTGCACTCCACTTGTAAATTGGCTTTACTCCAAACAAAAGCCAATCTTAACGCTGCGTGTGCGCGTGTGTGTGTGTGTGTGTGTGTGTGTGTGTGTGTGTGTGTGTGTGTGTGTGTGTGTGTGTGTGTGTGTGTGTGTGTGTGTGTGTGCGCGCGTGCGCGTGCGCGCGCGTGTGTGTCCAAGTCAGTCTACCACCCGCTCAGGGTTCAACTGGTCTCTGTGACAACCAGTGTTGAGTGACAGCTGAGTTTTAATTAGCCTCTTTTTTTGATTGGCAGATAGACATTTGTTATGTAATTGCTTGCTGCTTGTTCAAAGATGCCAAGCAAGAGCTGGTTAAACGTTCTCCAGATTACATAAAGTTGCTCTGAGGCTTTTTTTTTTTTTTTTTTGTGCTTAAAGTTGTTCTCTTTTGTACTTTTTTTAGTTGCGCACGCAAACTGTCGAAGCTTTGTAAATGTATGTGTGTGTTTCTATGTATAGTATGGATATGCGTACGTGCAAATATGTATGCATACAAGAGTGTGTGTGTGTGTGTGTGAGAGAGAGAGATTTATTTTTTATTTTTTTGAAATCTATCTATTCTATGTTCCTGTCCACTTGTTTCAGGTGCGCGTGAACCAGGAAGACTCCAGCGCGGGGAGTGTGGAGAGCGTGGCCGACCAGGAGGACCCGGCTCCCCGCGAGACGCACAGCAGTCAGCACAGGCAGCAGATGAGGACCAACGTGGTGCAGGAGATTATGAACACAGAACGCATCTACATCAAGCACCTGAAAGACATCTGCGAGGTGCGCAGGCATCGCCTTCTTCTTTCTAAGCAGAATCAGTGTTGACAACTTGGCCGACCTATTCTTGAGATCCAAAGTTTTATTTGAAGGCAAGCGCCCAGCCTTTTATTCATATAAGCCTTCACGCTGGTCTTTTTCAATGTTCAACTTTAGCTTCCAGCGCTCCCTGTAGGCCAGTGTCTGAACTGCTTCCAGAGTTCAAAATGTGAGTATGTTCTTTCTTGCAGGGTTACATCCGTCAGTGCCGCAAGCACCCGGAGATGTTCAACGAGCTCCAGCTCAAGACCATCTTCAGCAACATTGAGGACATCTACAAGTTCCAAAGGCAGTTCCTTCGCGACTTGGAGAAAAAGTACAACAAGGAGCAGCCTCATCTCAGCGAAATCGGCTCTTGCTTTCTCTTGCAGGTCAATACAGGCGATATTGGGTTTTGCTGGTAAAATTTTAGGATGAATCTAAAATGTAGAGAACCTAATCTTTTTTATAGGTGAACTTAACTCTTTCATGCACCCTCTCTCTTTCTTTTGTCCGCCCCTAAAGGGCGAGGGATTTTCTATCTACTCTGAGTACTGCAACACCCACCCGGCGGCCTGTGCCGAACTGCAGCGCCTCATGAAGTCTGGCCGGTACAAGCACTTCTTTGAGGCCTGCCGCCTCCTGCAGCAGATGATTGACATCTCCATCGCCGGCTTCCTGCTCACTCCTGTGCAGAAGATCTGCAAATACCCTCTGCAGCTGGGGGAGCTGCTCAAGTACACCCCCAAAGACCACAGGTACTGCTCGACTCCTTACAGCGGAGGAATGGAATTTTTTTTTTCAGGGGTCAGCTAAACGTGCCTTGACGCCTCCTTGTCCCACGCTTATCTTATCACTTCACACTAACGCGTATATTACAGGATATGGGTCATAAACTCATTTGAGTACAAGAGGCTGCAGGGACTTTAGTGGATCACATGAATCACACAATAGGGCTCGACATCACGTGTCAAGCTTCGCGATCGAAATACTTGAATATATTGTTTGACATGAGTGAAGTGTGAACATAAATTAGCTGATTAGCAGTGACTCAAATACAATGCAATTCCCGTGGGAAATATGTAAATACAATTAATGTGCTCTTGGGTCAAACTTTTTTATTGTCAATGTTTTAATAACATTTCGGGGCGAAACATTGTGTAGGACAGAACTAAATTGAACTAAAATGAGGTGAATAAAACTACTTATCCTGTGACACTCATCGTGGGTTTTTTGTTTTTTTTGTTTTCCTTCCACATCTTTGACTGTCAGACAAGTTTAAAAAGAAGTTAACTGTTGTCTCATGAATTAAAATAAGGTAAAGCCACTCACCTTTTGATCACATGTAACGTAGACCCTATGGGTCAGTTTTGCCACTGCTTAATGACGTTTACTGCTTGAAATTGTGTCATCGGTGATCACGTTTTGGAATTCACATCCTGTCCGCCTCCCTCAACTCGACCAGTGGTGGGTGCGTGCAGCAGTTTCTCAAGCGTGCGGAAAGATGTTAGTAAAAATGTGACTGGTAGCAAGGTCGCTAGCAAAAAAATATATGTGCACCTTCTAATATAACTAATGCACTAGTGCTATGAATACCTTAAATTATGTCTACTGTTGCTGAATTCGCAATCCCCGTTCGTCTAAGCCAGGGGTGTCAAAATCATTTTTGTCGCGGGCCACATTTTAGTTGTCGTTTTCCTTGGAAGGCCGTTATGAATTAAACCATATGAAGAAGTCAAGAATAACAGTGGTTCGGTAACAAGAAAATGCCTACAGTATCACTCTTATTTATTACAAATGAGAATTTGAAATTTTGGTCGAGATTTTAGCAAGCATCATGAAAGTTGTCATCTTTGATTTGCTTTCGCGGGCCACATAAAATGATGTGGGGGGCCAGATATGGCCCCCGGGCCTAGAGTTTGACACCAGTGGTCGAGACATGCAACAACATGGTGATGGGAGTTTTTCCTCAAGTCAAACTGATGTGATGCTTTGTGGCTTTGAACATCCCTGACTGCGAACCCACGTTAACTAGCATCTAGTAAAACTAGAAATAAGTAAATCCGCTCACCCAACTTAATTTGTGTTGCTGTTCCCGGTGCTTGTAGGGACCACGGCGGTGTGAGCGACGCCTATGAGGCCATGAAGAATGTGGCAAGTCTGATCAACGAGAAGAAGCGGCGGCTGGAGAGCGTGGACGCCATCGCTCATTGGCAGGTGGCCATTCTCCGCTGGGAGGTGACGACCACGTTCGAAACGAAGCCAAACCGCCTGCCGATTGCTTTCGGCTAAGACTGTGTCGTTGGTGACGCAGGGACCCGACGTGCTGGTGCGCAGCTCCGAGTTGATCCACTCTGGAGAGCTGACTCGAATCCTCCGCCAGGGCAAAATGCAGCAGCGCAGCTTCTTCCTGTTCGACCACCAGCTGGTCTTCTGCAAAAAGGACGTCCTGCGCCGGGACCTCCTCCACTACCGAGGGCGGCTGGATATGGACCTCACCGAAGTGCTGGACGTTCCCGACGGGCGGGACCCGGGCCTGGGTCTGACCTTGAGGAACGCCGTGCGCCTGCGCCACGCCGACACGCTTGAGTTTGTGTGCGTGCTGTGCTGTCGGAAGCTCCAGGACAAGGAGAGGTGGCTGCAGGCCTTCAGCAAGGAGAGGCAGCGGGTCAAGGAGGACCAGGAGATGGGTGAGCCTCCCACAACTTACACCTACACAACTTACTCCTACAACTGCTCATCTGCAGATTTTAACTGGGAAAAGTACATGTTAGGCCTGAATTAAAAATGGCGACTCTACCCACCGGTTAATTGTTTTGATTTCTCCATTGCTGCTGGTTCAAATATGCTCTCGACATGCTGCTCCGCAACCCCTCCATGCATCCCTCGCCCCCCTTCTATTTATTCTGCAGCATGATCCTGGCTGATCCCTTATACCCGCTGCCACCTGCTGGACAAATTGTACCTGGTTTACAATGCAGACAAGCCTGATCCTTACTCAGTCAATGAAGATTAAAAATGAATAATTTTGATCAATAAACCATATAATATCAAGGAACACGGTTAAGAATTTAGGTTGTCAATGCAGGTCAGGGCTTCTCATTGTGTTTTGATTCGTATGGTTTGTTTCCAGGAATAGAAATCAGTGAGGAGCAAAAGAGGCAGTCGATTGCGAACGCCAGAAGAGCAAAACAGGGCAAAATGCACAGTAAGCAAGCATAATATTCATGTTTGATTATTCATCAATATATTTGAGCTTTTTTTCCCCCCTTCTTCAACGTTCCTTCCAGCTGTGGGCTACTCCGGCTCCGTGCCCCCGCACCACCAAAACCTCCACCCTCTCCACCAGCGACACGTGACCATCCCCACCAGCGTCCCCCAACAGCAGGTGTTCGCCCTGGCCGAGCCACCCAAGCGAAAGCCTTACCAGCTACTCTACAGCATCACCCGCAGCGCCTTTTTCAGGAAGTGAACCAGACATCCGTCCATTCCTATGAATGTACTCGTTTGTGTGTGTTTTGTAACATGTTGTTGACTGTGCCTTGGATGAAGAAGGGGCGACTAGTGTTAAAATACCGACTGTTTTGTTCTGGTACCCCTCAACTGTGTCTCTGTGACAATGATGCCTCATCTGCTTTTATGTTGACTCGTATTTTATTTCACAAAGGCTGGACCCTTTTTTTTTTGTTGTTGTTGTTTTTATTTGGACATCTGCTGCTGAACACCCTTGTCTGTGAATAACATTGTAAATAAAACTCTTGTATTGAATGACACGGTTCCAGGCTCTCTCCCTGGGGTAGACATTTTGTGCCAAAGGGAGTCTGTAATGACGGTAACGCGATACGTGCGTTTTTCCTGACGCCTCGGCTCTTGTTTCACATGCCGACTGACTGTGCAGCGTGCTGGATCTTGCTTTTTCCCGACTGAAAATTGATCTTTCAACAAGAAAACTGGAAATGAGGAGATAAAGTGGCCTTCAATGGGGATGCCCATGTCATGGGCCCAGAGTGCAAGGAGAGCGGAGATGTCGAGGCATCTCAACAGGACGCCGTCAGTGTAAGAGCATATGACCTTGTTTTTTTAAATTATTATTATTTACGTACAAAAGTTTTTAGGTCAAATTATTGGTGGAAGAAGTTTGGAAACTTTTCTTGCTCTCATTTTCATGTTTCACAATTAGGTGAAGACTTTTTCACATGTCCTGTTACGATAGACATGTCTGCTTTTATGTCAGCTGGTGAAACTGGTGTCATAGGCAAGTAACGATTACCCTTTGGTATTCCGCAGGGGTCAATCCTTGACCCCATGGTAGAGAGTTGTGTAGACTTATTCTCTTCACTGTATGTTCCCTCAATGAATGTGACTTTTTTTTCCTCCCCTTTCGGGAGTCGACCTTGCTGCCTATGGAATTACACTAAATGAATAATACATGTGTAGTAGAGTGTAATTCAATTCGGCAGAGTGGGGATGAAGCAGCATTACAATCACATCTTTTGTCATTTTCTATTACTGTACAAAGTGTTTACGGATCTTTGAACATGCATTGCTTGACATTTCGCGGTTGTTTGTTCTACATCATTAATCACATCGTTGTCAAGAGTAGGCCATCTCAAAAGTGTAACTAATGACCCTATATGTGTTTCTGTAGTTTACTGACGTATCGGTTGAGGTGTCCACGGTGGACCACACGCTGCAGAAACTCTGCAGGATGTACAGGAAGACGAGGCGGAAGCCCAAAGGTCTGTCCAGGCTGTGGGCTTACCTGCTGAGCATTCGGCATCTGGCGGTCATCATCACGGCTGTGGTCTTTGTGCTAGTGGTTGTCCTGTGGTCGCTGCTCTGGGTCTTCATATGTAAGTGTGTGTTGACCAAGATGTGCAAATAGTCGGTCATTTAAGTCTCATGCTCAATTGATCCCAGTTCGACGCGAGGGCAACAGTGTCATGTACTTTGCTGGGATGTTCCGCGTGGCTAATGTGGAGTTCATCCCGGAGTACCGCCAGGCCGGATCCCACGAGTTTGTCTCCATGGCGACCAGAATACAGCATGTGGTATCCCGGGTGTTGTACTGTGCATAATACATTTTGTGCACTCAGACTGTATTAAATGTTGTTGCTCCTGCAGGTAAGCGGCGTGTACAAGATGTCCTCAGTGACTCGCCTGTACAAGCACGCCATCATTTCAGACCTCAGGTACACTCTCTAAACATCAATATCCTACCCACTCAGCTCGTTGTGACAATGTCTTTATCAACTCATATGGTCTTGTCATATTCTGTGTGTTTGTAATCCCTCAGTACCAACAACAAGGGAGGCGTGCTGGTGCACTTTTGGATGGTGTTTGAAGTCCCTCGCCTGAAGAGCGCGGCTGTGTGCGAGGAATGCGTGGCTGTCATCCTCAGGGACTCGGTTCACACCAGCCTGAAGAACCGCTCATCGGTGGGCTACCTCCTGGACCTCCCTGTAGACATCGACTCCATCCTCGTCAATGGTGGCCCCCTTGTTGGTGATGTGTGGAGTGTTTCCTTTTATTTAAAAAAAAAAAGACGGGTTTGCGCTTTTCTGCAGCTGTCCGACGCTCGGATTACACCTCCAATGCAGCAGGTAGGTGGATGTTTTGTCACCTGAAATAAATTTAGTGATAAGGAATTCGGAATTGCGCAATGAGTACCATTGTCTCACCTCTTCAAGACTTATTTTTGACTTTATTTTTGACTTCAAGACTTTATTTTTTAGGTCGATCGTTTAATTCAATTGGAGCACGCACCTAGTCTTTACTGCACACACCAAAATATAAGAAATAAACTTTGAAATATGAATATTACAGGATCCCAGTGTATAGACAAACTTTACGCCAGCCTTCCCGGTGCGAGGGTCCCTCTGAATGTCTTTTCATCATGGGGTGGCGTGCGGTGCCACGTGAAGCTCACCGCCGTGCCCGGTTTTCTCATCCGGCTGACCGTCGCCTCCTTCCAAATCGAGCCCAGTGACTGCGTCCACGACGCCCTGACTGTGTACGACGCTCTTCTGCCCATGAGGGGGCGAGTTCTCCACAGGTGACTACTACACCTCCTAATCAAAAACTGAATATGAAAACTAGAGCTTCCAAAAAAACCGAGGCTGCTGTAGTCCACTACCAAGAATAAATTTCTTTGTTTTTGACAGAGAAGGGTAGAATAATACTGAGGGGGGGAAAAAAGTGATTTATTATTTTTTTCCATGTGTGTCTTCATTGTTTGCAGGCTGTGTGCGCCTTTGTCCAGCTCCATCTCCCTCGTGTCCACTTCCAACGTCATGCTGCTGTCCTTCACCATGTCCAGCGGAACCAAGAGCTTCAGAGGACACTTCGAGGCCATCGCAGAAGAGTGTGGGTCATCTCTCTTGTTTGATTCTTAACACACATGTACCGTGGATTCAAAAAGTCTGCCACGAAAACATGGCTTTTGAACAGGGGATGTGACTTCTTTCCACTGTTACCCCCCTCAGTGTGTGTTTCTCACATCGCGTCACAACCGCATGCGACAGGCCAGGTCTACAGCCCCTTCCACCCAAGCCTTATGCCCCCCCATTGCTCATGCACGTGGATCTTTCAGGTAACGCTCCAGCATACGTTTCCTTACGCTCCTGTGTTCCATCATTTACCTTTATTTCTTTTTTAAATTTTATTCTAGACTCCTGACGCTGCGTTGGGGGTTGCGCTGCAGCTTCAAAACTATGTGCTGAAACCAAAAGACATGAAGGGGTGTGAGCATGGATGGTGGAGGGTCAACGAAGTGATGTATGGGCAAGAATAACAGATTTTTTCCAAAAATTTTTTTATGATGGATATGCTGCAAATAGTGAGCCCAAATGCCACTAAACGTGTTATTCAATTATTTAAACATTACACAACACAGCAAAAAAACATTTTTCATCGTCACATAACAGTGAGAACAAACTCCTGCTTGCTAAATAGTGATCCAGAGTGGGTTATTAGCATTTTCTAAATGTTAATCTCTGCTCTTGGTCAATACATGACGACAGATATGTTTGCCACATTGTGAGCCCACATATTGCTGAGCTACTCGTTTTTTGCTTGCCGAATAGTGAGCAAAAAATTTTGCCTTAGCCCTTCAACTAGTTATCATATTATTTAGTCACACTCGAGTACAACACGGTAGTTCTATTAATCTATAAAAGCCCAGAGCGTGACCTCCTGCTTGCCAAATTGCCACATCGAGGGGAAGTGATTTATCCTTTTGTAAAGGACAAAAACCACTGCTTGCTAAATTGAGCCTGCATGTCGCTTACAGTAACGAGTCGTTTTCCAGCTGCCAAATAATGACCCCAAATTAGTGTTGCTCAAGGAAGCCGTAGAATGACGTTGCCGTCAACAGTTACTGCGGCAGCTACGTGGGATACGAGAGCATATTTCGCATCGCAGAATGCACCGCCAAGGTGGAATTTCGCTGCACCTCCCGAAGCGCCACGCAACCTTTTCATGTGACGTACAGCAGCTACAACATCAGCCAACGTAAGGGGGTTTGTTGTTATCTGTGAAGAGGGAGTCTAAGGTTATTGCAAGGGTACCTAATTCTGTTTCTGCCGCTCTCGTCCTTCCCTCAGCCTGTCCGGAAAGTCACTTCCTGTGCTCCACGGGACTCTGCGTGGAGAAAAGTCGACGCTGCAACGGGCTGGACGACTGCCAGGACGAGAGCGACGAGGTCTTCTGCTGTGAGTCAAATTGTTCTGAATTGGCGATGACTTTTATCGCGGCTCGTATATAGAACTTTTTTAAAAAATATTTCAAAAAGGTTGAGCATTAAAAAAAAAAAGATAAAAGGTGTAGAAACAACTTGCATAATGTTAAAAAAAAAATGTCACTTGTCTTTTCGTTACAGCGAGGCCCACCAAAAACTGTGGCGGCAGCAGCCCTTTGCATCCTTTGTTTGTCTGCAACGGTGAGACGGACTGCGCCAACGGATTGGATGAAACCAACTGCACACAGGGTGAGATGTCCTTGAAAGACGATGCATCATATCTTTATGCCTCTGGCTCTGAAGTGTTTTGCTGTGCGACAGAAACAAGCTGCTCAGCCGTCAGCTATCATTGCAACAGCGGCTCGTGCATCCGGAAAAAGAACGCCAGGTGTGATGACATCGCTGACTGTCAGGACGGCAGCGACGAACTCGACTGTGGTGAGTAAACTAAATGCATATACTCTTCTTCATTTCTACTTGCAAAACAAAAAACAAAATGTATGCCGTATTTTCCGCACTATAAGGCAGATAACGCGCACCTTCAATGAATGGCCTATTTTGAAATTGTTTTCATATACAGGGCGCACTGCATTATTCAGTGCGTACAATAAAAGCTACAATTGTGGTTGCGGTTGCATTTTGCATCCACTAGGTGGAGCTACGCTAAAGGGGAATACACTACAATACAATACAGCTTTATTTGTATCGAGCTTTCACAACCGCTGCAGCTCTAACAAAGCGCTTCGCAGAACATTTCAAATACTACGTCCAAGAAATCAGACTAGTGATCCATATATAAAACACATCGGTTTATAAGGGGCTCTGGCGGCTTTTGAGAAAATTGAATACTTTTAGCTGCCGTATAGTGTGGAAAATTTCTAAGTTTCGAAGTGGCACATCCACAGTCTCAGTCGGTGCTGCTGTTTTGGTGTTTATAGTGACTAATATAAAACGATGATGTCATCCGCAGCTTGTGGGCTCCCCAACCACCCGGTGGCCCACCGCATCGTCGGAGGGACCGACTCCGAGGAGGGCGAGTGGCCTTGGCAGGTCAGCCTGCACTTCTCGGGTCACCTGATCTGCGGCGCCTCGGTGCTCTCACCCGATTGGCTCGTTTCAGCGGCGCATTGCTTCAGCAAAGACAGGTCGCTTCTCCGTCTCCCTATTTCTGTCACCTGGCAGCTTCCTCAAATTGACACCCGAGCCCACGCAGGCTGTCGGACCCGCGCCGCTGGCGGGCCCACTTGGGAGCGCTGACGCAGGGTTCCGCTGGGCACGTGGCGGAGATCCAACGCATCGTGGTGCACGAGTACTACGATGCCCGCACGCTGGACTACGACGTGGCGCTGTTGCGGCTCAAGAGGGCGTGGCCGCCCTCCCTGGGTCCGCTGGTGCAGCCCGTGTGCTTGCCCGCCGCCTCACATGCCGTCACCGCCCGACACCACTGCTGGGTGACAGGCTGGGGACATCGCTTTGAAGAGGGTGAGGATATATTCACGTATGTATGGATGTACATATGTGGAATACACACACACACCGTATATATCTCCTCCCCCGCAGATAAGTCGCTGCCGTCTGTGCTGCAGAAAGCTCAGGTGTCCGTCATGAGCCAGACTGAGTGCAAGAAGACTTACGGCCCAGTGTCGCCGCGCATGCTGTGCGCGGGGGTCCCGTCGGGGGAGCGCGACGCCTGCAGGGTGAGCCCCGCTTCCGCACGAGCCTCCGAAATGACCCTGTTTCAATGTATGCGATCCGCTTTCTGTACTCTGCTGTGATTGGCCAGGGGGATTCGGGCGGGCCGCTATCCTGTCAGGCGCCAGGCGGGGGCCGCTGGTTCCTGATCGGTATTGTTAGCTGGGGTGCGGGCTGCGGCAGACCTGGCCTGCCTGGGGTCTATGTCAGGGTCAGCAAGTTCACATCGTGGATCTACGGCCACATCAGCTGACAGCCCCGCTCATTTAAAAAAAAAAAAAAAACTCTACAAGCAAACTCACTGTTGGGTAAAATATTACTTCTTAATCCAGCCCACAAAATATTTACATATTCAAGAAAGTAGTATATATATTTTTCCCCTTAATTTAACAATTTTTTTTCCCTAAAATTGGTTATGATGTACTGTATTCTATTTTTTTAAAGTCATTTATCCCATTAAAAAAGGTGCTTGCAAGTACTCCAATAAACCATGCTTGTAAAATTAAGAAAAAGATATTTTTATAATTTTCTGTCATAAAAAGATAACTAAATTTGACAATGTATTTTATGAATGGATTAATTGATGATAATTTAACGAACTTTAACTGTATTAGAAATAATAATAATACATTTTATCAAATGAGCATGAATTCGTATTTACTGAAATAAACATAAATTGAAACTTTCTTCAGTTTGCTTTGATTTCATTTTTTTTCATCAACAAACAACTCGGCCCATGTGCCAGTTTCAAAAAGTTTGCTCACGCCAATTTGACCGGCTTGGAAACACCATTACTGTTCGTGGAACACAATAAATGTTGATTGAATGTACCCCCCACCCCCTAACCGCGCCGCGTTCAACCTGCCGCAACTGCCACAAGGGGGAAGTTTGCACACAATGTCAGTCAACGGGGTTTGTACATAGTGGCCCCATTGTCCCCCCCACCCCCCTCCCCGGCCGTGCAATGCATTGTGGACCTCGGGCTCACACCTTAAAAAGCAGAGCAGGTGAATGAAAAAGAGGGTCAGATTTCGGTCTGGGTGGGGGGCAGAGGGGGTGTCATCGCACTCTCTCATTGCCTCACCGGAAGGAACCGGGGACTCTGCGATGAGGAGGGAAGGCTGCCAGGTGTACTGCGTCTTCGGGCAAGGACGCTCCGGTTCCTCTGGGGTGCCGGTAAGACCCCCCCCCCCCCCACCCTGACTATTTACTCATAATCAAGCCCACCTTAAAGTGCGTCTCCTACAGAAGGAAGAGGGGGTCCTGAAGGAGCCTTCCCAGCTTCCAAGCTCACCGACAAAGACTGAAGAGGAGCCAGGTCCGTCACCCGAATTTGGTTGCCGCAGAAGATGGCCGTTTGGACTGCTGCCGGTTTTGTCGTGCGTTGCTGCCATGGCTTTAGCCGCCGGCTATCTGACATGTGAGTCACGCTTTGCTTTGTGAGAGCACCTCATCATAAAAGAGACTTGAAGGTGCTGAAGTCTAAATCCAGAAAACACTTCACTTTGCCTTCCTGAAGCCCGCTAGCTTAATGCTCACGCAAAAGAAATGGCAAACCACTAGCATTGATGTCGCTGCGTCATAAACGCGTTACATGAACATATTAATATGTCAGACAAAAATGATGACATTCAAATAAATGTTTTTTTTTTTAAAAATCAGCAAATTATTGGCAGATTTTTTGCTGATGTTTCTCTCTCACATAAAGTTAAAGAAAGACTAAAGGACGAAGTATTGCAAAGCAGTCAAATGTTCTGCACGTAATATCATTGTTTGCATTAAGGGACAAAAAAAAAAGATTTTAGTTCCAATATTTTTTTTTAAATTAATTGGCAGATTAAATGGTGATTGGAATTTTACCCCATAAAAAATTGGAATCCGCGCAGGCCTACTGTTAAAAAATAAAAATAAAAAATCAGTCAGTTGGGCCCTAAAAAGGTGTAACTCTCAAGCAACTTTGAATGGAAAACAGGACATGTAGACAGATGCCAATACTCGCATGCATGTATTCTTTATCCTCTGGCAAGATTTATTTATATTACTACAACTTACTGAGGAGCTGCGACCTTTTCTATTCATTCCAATTGGAGCAAATGAGCAAAAATAATAAAATGCTATATGTCGGTTGAACACATTTGAATCATCATTCATCAGTAAGACATCAGTTGTTTCATTGCTGTATATTTTTAGAAGATACAATATCAGAGTCTGCTATTTTTTTTCTCTTCAAAAACACATTTTTACAAATTTAGGCAGACTCACAATTTTGTTTTTCATAGAAAGAGATCACTGTAAATGTTTAGGGGGGGGTTCTGCTTCTTTTCCTCAGCGGCCCCGCCATCCTCCGTGTTCTTCCTGGGCTGCAGCGTGGAGTTTCCCAACTTGAGCTTCTCCGCAGAACTCGCTGACTGTTCCTCGCCGCTGTTTCACCTGCGGGTGCGCTCTTTAAAGCCTTACGTGAGTCTCGTTTTGCCCTCTCGTTCGCCTGACTATTCCCTTTTCCTTGTCTCGCTTCTTCCTCTTTGGCCTGACCTTGCTGTTCAATGTAAAGCTGAAACAGGAGCTTTTCTGTGTGTGTGTGTGTGTGTGTGTGTATGTATGTGTGAGTGTCCAAGGGAGTCTAAAGAGTCCTCAGGGATCCGACTCTTTTCAGTGTTGAGG
>CAAKHF010000410.1:1107-15480 GCA_901007745.1 Hippocampus kuda
ACCCAAAAAGAAAAATGTACTCAATAATATTTTGTCACATGGTGGCACACAATAGAATCATCTGGATTTAGACAGAGAGGATTTTATTTCATGCAACAACTGGCTAAAATACAATTGCGTCAATTCAACACATCCTTTTTTCAGTATAAGCAACACACCCCTTAATTTCTGCTTCAAGTTTTTTGACAGCTTTAAACCTCCTACATGCCTGACTGCCACTCTGAAACATTTAATGTGTTTCTATTCATTTGATGCGATTGTTTGAGAGCCACCCCACGCACCGCTGTTGCTTTCTCCCATGTGACCTACAATGCAATTACATGTCACTTGACGGCGTGATTTAGTCCATCAATCACGTTCTTTTCGGGCATAGTTGCAATCCCCTGTTCTTTGCGCTATTGTTGCAGATGCAGAGGCTCCGCCTACACCGCTGAATTGTCATTGACATGATTGCTTTGATTGGAGAAACAATGAAACCAGTCGGCATCTGTTTCCGTGCCCGTGTAAATCGCTTGCTCCTCAGCCAGTTTACAAATACACATGCACACCACAAAGCAATGTGGTTGTGTGGACCCTACCCGCCTTCTTGTAAACATTTATTCAAGAAGTACAGTGGTACGGGAGGGTGCTACGAAGTAGGCTGAGAGTGTAATAGCCACTTGGCAAACACTAACAATGGATATTTAAAGATTGAACTCTTTCTCCTTCAATATCACCAACACAATTAGAATGAATACACGACAACATACCTGTATCTACTCTAATCCACTGCCAACCTACATTCTGTGTCGGAAATGGAATTACGGCCAACACATCCATCGCAGGGATTTGTTTTGGCGAACATCGAATGCATTCTGTCAAATCTGCGTCGTTTCTCGTCACAGGACAAACCGTGCGCTTAATTTTGGCAATTGTAAGCTAGCACAACGGCCAATAAAATCCTTCCAATCCCCTCTTTGCAATTGACTGCTTGTTTGTGATATTTACGAGTGAGCTGATTTGAAACTCTTCCCACTTGCACTGAGGCATCTCCTGCTTTGACAGCACAACATGAGAACAGGTTCACAAGGCACTTTGCTGTCCAACGTGACTCTGAAAGTTGTCACCTGCCAAAGAGTGACACTCTCCTGACATAAATCAATGAATATTTTACATCAATGCAATCTATGAAAAAAATTACTGTTTAGAATGGACAAAACCTCCAACATACTATTAGTGCCCGGTGTACTTAAAATCAAGGTTCGTCAATTCCATGTAAAGTGAAAACAATGGGCCGATGGTTGTGGCAATGGAGATTTATGTCTGATGCTAAACAACTACGTGGAATAAAGAATCAGCGTAAGCTCTTTGCAATGATCGCATGAGAACACAAAGCCAATCATTACAATAAACAGAACACACTTGGAACATGTCTATCATCGGTTGTGATAAACTCTCAAACGCGGAGTTTACTTTTTTATTTGAAATTCACTAAGCACCTACTTATAAAATCTTTTAAAAACCTTTTATATACCATATTTTCCGCACTATTTTCCACAAGCAGCAGGGCTTCAAATTGATTTGGCTGACTGTTTATTTGCGTCCGCGCTGCCGTTCTGGTTAGCATCATTGTTCAGTTGACTTTGCAGTTTCCTTTAATGTCTGGGTGTTCAGTGTGACAATGTCCATGAGCTGAGATTGTTCAATTTATCCCCAAAAGGAGGTGTGTATTTGAACCAGGCAAGTTAAATGGATGCTATGCCAATCACTACTCAGATTTTTAAAAAATCATAACGATTCTTACTTCTACCCAACTTTGGAGAAAGTGGAAAAGTGAACAATAATTCCCTACAAACGATACCTTGAATTTCTTATGTGACGTTTTCTTTTTTTAAAACAATTGATGCAATGCAGGCTGAAAGGTTGCAACCCTTGATAAAGGCCAACGTGGGTCTGTTTTGGGTGTCAGCTTTTATCCTCCCGTCTCCCGAGTGCCCCTGTCTGGTGTGAAGCGCAGATGATGAGGCCAGTCGATAAACTGGCATATGAAAGCTTTCTCGAGCAAACCTCCATGACAACATGAAATGGCCTCAAAACAGGGACAATTGGGATCTTCGATTGGTCTTGAGGTGGAGGCCCTCAGTAACTCTCTGTGGCCAAAACAAATCCACGAAAAGAAAAACAAAATCTGAAACTGTCTGACGTTTGTGGTGAAAGTTGACAAAAAATGAAAACGAGAGTGGACGTTCGTTGGATTGGCTTCAACCGCTGAAGTTGTGAAACTAGGTGCAGCCATAAAGAGTGACACTCCTAAATGAAGACTACCAATAGCAAACATGGAACTATACATCCAAATACCTGGACCATTTGAATCGCAAATCAACTCAACTCAATCCAAATGATTTTATTCATAGGAATATGTTTGTTGTCTACCATTACAGACACAGTTGAGAAAATGGCATTATAACAAAGTAAGCACATAGAGACAATTCAGCTGTATCGTTTAAATGCTAATTCCTCGACCAAAAACAGGAACAATTATTCAATACAAATATCTGCAAAATAAATGGAATTGTAGTTCAAAAGCAGCGGCGTCATACATCCATGGACTTTGTCAATAACAAAAGTGTGTACATACAGTCGTGAATGCAGTGCTCAGTTCAAAAGAGATCCAATCAGTGGCGGTTCCAACTTGAAATGAATTTTGAATATATTGCTCCAAAGCATCGAGAGTGCTCTTGATGTTACAAACACAATTTCCTTTTCATATAAAACATGCATCCATCAAGCAAGTAAAGTAACATGTTATTCGTTCAACAATCAGTCCATCAATAAACAGTAAAACAAAGGGCCCATGTAAATGCATGTTTCGTATTTATTGTTAAACTTTAAGTAGATTTAAACGCCACCGCGGACAATGTCCAAGTAATACTAACTTCCTCTTTTGCTCTTATGTTTCATTAATGTCAGTCAATTTGAAAAAAAAAATACCAGCTCAAAGGTGGACTTAAGCACTTAATTTCTCTCAAAAACAAAACAAAAAAAAAAAAAACAAAACAAGGAGGGATTATATACGAGTGAATTTCACAAGGAGAAGAAAAAGTCATTTTGAATAACGGACACTCAGACAAAAAAAAAAGGTTTTGTAATATTCAAAATTGGATGCCACAACCAATAAACCAAAGTAACAAACAAAACAACGTGACAGGCAGCAACAGAAACACAAACCCATGACATTAACACAAAATCCGACAAATACTGAGAGAACCCAGAAAACTAAATACAAGCAAAGTGACGAGGCAACAAGGAACACCTGGACAAGACACAAAGGGTTGAGGGAGGTGATTGGTTGACACAAGGGACCCGGATGACAACAGATGGACACAAAACCAAACGAGGAAGACAAAAGCACATGAGGAAACAAAGCCAAAAACATAATCGCAACAACAACCAAAAAAAAAAAAGAATCATGACAGCTGAATGGATCCTGCACGGGTGGAATATCTCCTCGGAGGCGCCGCCATGGACATTTCTGCATTGACCACCCAAGCTGGCTTTTGTCCAGGACCCACTTCTGTGACGATGTCTTCCTGCAGCATTTCATCTTATTAAATGGACCCCCACACCATTGTAACTAACATTGTATAGCAACCATAATGTGTTAAAAGTTGCCCACTCGGCATCCATTGCAGGCTGGTCATCTGGGAAGGGGGGCTGCCCCATCTGCGGCCACTTCTCAAGGTTTCTCCTTTTTTCCCCATATGGAGCCTTTTTAGTTTTACTTTGCCCTTCGGTGGTGTTAAAATCAGGAAATGTCACTTATATTAAACAACTGTGGACTAGTCGTCTTTCGAGACTGTTTTGAGATGAAGCACTATTTAAACACTTGAGTTGACGTGACTCCAACAATAGTTATTGCTGAACTAACTGTACAATGAACTACAAGAGAAATATTTTTTTAACAAGGCGTGTAAATAGGAGTGGGAGGGGGGGATTAAATTATTCCATTTTTTTTTTAAGTTAAGAAAAAAAGTTCAGGGTGGTTGGTACTTGAACTTTGGAAATGCATTTCACATATGACCAATCTGAACTAACAATTTCTTCTGTGCATGTGCAACCATAATTAGAAAACTGAAGAAAACTGTGCTATTGAAATTATAAGCATTAACCATACAAATATAATAATTCCGGGAGGTCTAGCTCCTTATAGAAAGGTGGCTTTCAAATCCGACGATTGAGGGGACCTGTGAACTTTTGTACTACCAATATGAATAAATGCAACAGGTTTTCAGAAAAGAAAAAAACTTTCTTTATTGCACATAAGGGCGAAGGTGAAGGATAAGCTGTAAATACATGTTACAATGTTTGCAGTTCTTGAGAATGACTTCAGCTGATTGCAGACTGGAAACCGGAGCAGACAATGATTTTTCCAAGAAATACAGCCTAAGGCCAAATAGCTACTTTATAAAAGACACTTATGAGTCAGATGGCACATTTTTAAAAGCCTTGAGCTCTTAGCATGGGCAATAGAAATCACTTTGTGAGTGGGAATGGACATTGTACAAGGTGCTCCTTTGTATTCTGGTTAATCTACACAATTTACAAGTTTGTTTGGTGAAAAAAAAAATCTGATGGCACCATTTCACCTTTGTTACTTCTGTACAGCAGCGCAATCTATCTATTAGTGCTCATTCATTCTTCATTACTTCAGATTAATAAATGATGATGACTGTGGAATGAAGGCCAGTTTTAGTTTTTACTCCCTGCAGCAACTCGGGCACAAGATGGGCTGCAATTAGAGAGCAATCCGGTCGATATTTGTGTCGCATTGGAAATGCATCAACGAAAGCAAATGCTATATATGTATAATGTGCCACTGCAATATATAAAATAATTTCACCCAAGATAATATAATTGTCAGTTTTTACTGATACCGTCTGCAAATGGCGGGCATCCAGGGTCTTCTCCGCGTCTCGCCGAAAGTCAGCTGAGATAATCACTAGCTCATCCGTGTCCTTAATGAGGTCAATTTAACCAGACAAAGCGCAGTCCATTTTGTGTCATGGGAATTGAAGTTCACTTTTCAATGAGAAGGCGAGGAGGAAGGTCTTGCCAAAAGTGTCCGTTCATATCAAATTTGTGAGCAACTAAAATGATGAAGAGATCTTTACAGATGATGATGTTGCAGTGCTTTGGATTGGGTCCCAGCACAACCTTCGAGAAGAAGATAAAGGTTAGGGGATACATTATGATGGAGCTAAATCCCAACATGTGTAAGCACCTTATACTCGGAGGTATAAGGTATAATACTCGGAGGTATAATTTACAATGGACTCAGAGTCCATTGTAAATTCTAACTACCGTATTCTTTGGGATTTTACATTGCTCCGTAGTACAAGACCAGTCCAATATATATATATATATATATATATATATATATATATATATATATATATATATATATATATATATATATATATTCTATTTGGTGAACGTCCAGACATTCCACATTTCACCCCTTATAAAGTCCTTTGTTGTGTTGGCAATTTTTGTGTCATTGTCTTGTTTGCATGATGAAGCTCCTACCGATTAGTCCAGATGCATTTTTCTGCGAATGTGTCACAGAACACAAAATTCTGTGGGTCTTCAAAGCTCATTCTGTGTCATGTAGTTCCCGATAGTGTAATTGCTCACTCGTGTTAGGCACTCAGTGACAGTGTGCATATGAGCGTTGATGGTTAGTGAATGGGCCTTGCAAATAACTGGCAACCAGTACAGGGTGTGTCAGACCTTCGCTCACAGTCAGCTGGGACTGGCTTCGGCTCCCTCCAACCCTGAACAGGATAAGAAATGAACAAAATGGATACTTTAGAGCATCCTTCTGTCAGATCCAATCTGTCGCAAATAGACCTTATAAGTGTCCACTCCGCACACCCTCCTTCGACCTCAATTCAAAAAGTGTAAATTGGCAGACTCGAACTGTTGAAAGAGACAAAAACAGTAAAGATACTGGGATGAAATGACACCCACGCACGAACTGTACAATGAGGCACTTGCATGCTTATTAGTAACGTATATTAAGATGCGCTGCTTAAAAGAGCGACATAAAAAAAACTGTAATCAATTTTTTAATGCAACAACTGCGAGCTACGCGTGGTGCTTTGGAGAGCCCACCGTGGGCAGAAAATAAAAAAAAAAAACAAATGACTTTGCAATATCTAGTAAGTGCGCCTTATAAAGTGCTGTAAATTGTGCTTTGTCAGGTTTTAAAACAAGAGCATCACCCTGAGCGATGTGAAAGGATGGATCAATTTGATGACCTTACATCAAGCAATAACATGGATACGGCCTCCATTATGACCTGCCAGCATAGTTGTGCCGGGCCGTTCTTCAAAATAAGAGCCAACGAAATAGCCACATTTTATACAAAAGGAAGCCCGGTGCAGATAATATGGTGCATGCATCTCATTCTATTCGCAAGTTAAATAGTGCCTCAGCCAACCAGGTAACCTCTACATTGTGAGCAATTGACCCGACCTGGATAGAATCCTGAAATAGCCCAACCTCACCTTTGATCCCAAATCTTCTGTCTCACATCTGAGCGCATCCACTTTTTCCCCAGTGACCCCTGGCAGTGATCTATGAAAGCAGGAGGCATTATCTAACTCTCCTGTACTTGCACATTACAGTGACTACACTCCCTTTCTCCACGGAGCGCCCAACCTTAAGATAAGAAGTATAAGAAAGGATGTTTGTCGTGTACACAATAACAGATTTTTTTTTCCTTTTTGTTTCATCAGATAAAGTGTAGAAATGAAATAAATGTTCACTTTCCAAAAGGTAATGAAAATTGGTTGCAACCTCTTGGCAGGAAGCGAAGAATGAAGATGTTATTGCAACTTTTCTTTTCGACGCTGAAGTGTGTTGCAGTGGGCAAACTGTGAAACTTTTTACAACACAGTCAATTGGGGGTGCGGGCGGGGTTGTCACAAAAAGTCACAAAGATAACAATAATGAACCAATTTTTGTCGTAAAAAGAATTGACATTATTATAAATAATTCGGTCAGTGATAGGCAATTGGTTGTTTTCCGACATCTTGTCTTGAAGAACCTGATGCAAAATGTTGGGGCAGTTGAGACATATCTACGCAAACCTCCACTATGTATAGTCCTCCATTCAGCATGAAACAACCACATGCAACCCTGACAAAGAAGTTCAGAAAAAAGTACCATCGAAAACTTTAAAAGAAGCTCTTCAATGACACGTTTGCATTGTTCTACATGCATACAAAGTAGGACACGGTATGGCTGTTGTTCCCAGGACGACGCAAGCTTGCCTCGATGACTATTTTTGAAGCCATGAACAAAAATATCTGGTGAACTGGCATCTGGTGATGCCACTGGAGACTTTGTCACAGTAGATGTTTTTTTTTTTAACTGACGGTACTATAATAGCGATGACGAAATGTAATTTAGCGATTTAGTCAAAATAACTGATGGACCGGGCCTGCCTGAAATAATGATGGACTGATCATGACGGACTTTGGGCTCAGCCAAGAGCAAATGACAGAAATTCACTGACTCACCCACCACTGTCCCTTTGTTTTATGTTTAGTTTGATCGGTAACTTGTACTTTTAGCCTATAATTTCTGACAGTGTCAATCAAAACTGAGTTTTGCTATTTTTGACAGCTCTTGTTTGGCATCTTATTAGCTTTGAGAGGACCTCATATCGTGGGCCACGAGTGTAATTCATTAAGATGTACGGTAATTGTGTGCACTGCAGAGTGCTGGAATTTATTGCAGCAGCAAATTATACCTTACCCTCTGCTACAATAACACAATAATGGTGTCATAACTTAAAATGAGCTGCTGTGCTACAATGCATCAACGATAGAAACGATCTTTAATTGCAATGCATTTATTGTCTGAAATCGTGAATTTCGGTGGGGGGAACTGCAGATTTTTCGTTCTTATTCCAACAGTGACCCCTTTTTTTTTTCTTTTGAAATCAGCTTATCAAAATTCTGGTCTGCTCTTCTTATAAGAAATTCAATGTAACCGTTTGACATGCAGACCATTTACTTGTTGTTCTGCATTGTAAAAGTATTCTGTCCAGTTTTTCCCGTGTTTAAAATGTATCTATGCAAACCTGAAGTTTTATAATACATCAAGCCTGAAGGTCAAGTTTATTTTTATGTCCAGCTGCATCATGCCAGTTTTTCACGCCCCATTTTCTTGCTAAACTGTTGATGCAATAAGTTAATAGGCTCATGATGCAAAGAGTTGTGAATTGACTTTGGTCCTGCTCCAAAGCTCCTTCAGCATTAAATGTGGTCCTGAGTTCAAGAATCTGACAAAGAAATAAATGGCAAAACCACTGGCTGATACCATTTTGTCAATACTGTCAACGTGTTGATTTAGCCCCGTGATAGCCTTCTGCCTAATTAGTTTTCTTTCAGCTGCAAGATTTTTAGTCACCGGGTCAAAAGTCATTGATGCTGGGAAAGTCCGTGGCTATCTTGAAAAATCAATTTTTTTCCCTGAAAAACTCTCTTTTGTGGCCGTACGAGTGAAGAGTTACAATTATGTTGCCAATATTCTACAGGCTGGCGGTGGAGGTGGAGGCTGCGGTGACATTAACTGGGGCTCAAAATAAACCTGCGTATTGTGGTTGGAGCAATTACTGTGTCACCATCCAGGCAGTGCAATTACACACCCCTTCTCTGTGCGCTTGTCATGACCAAAGATTTCCGTGTCACTAAACGTGCGTTTGGTTTGGTTTCTCTTTTCAGGGATAGAATTTAATTTGAAATCAAAGGGAGAGGATTAAAAAAACACATGATTGAAGGAAGAAAAAATATTGACAACAAAAACATTACTTTTTTGAAGCAACAATATGGAACAAATTGGCCTCAAAATGTCACTCTCAAATGTGATGGCGCACTGACTGACTGTTGACGTTACCATGGCAAGCTAGAATCACCTGCTTTAAATGTACAGTATATGTGTGAATATATATATATATATATATATATCAGTGGTTCTTAACCTTGTTAGAGGTACCAAACCCAACCAATTTATATGCACGTTCACCGAACCCTTCATTACTGAAAAATAAAAATCTGTTCCTTCAGTTTTGTTGCTCAACTCTAGTGAACCCGCGTGATACATATTCTTCCGACCACTTGGGGTTTTTTTTTTTGCTCGACATAGTTAGACTGTATTGAACCTCCATGGCAGAGGCTCGATCGAACCCAGGTTAAGAATCACTGATATATATGTGTAAAACACACACACACACACACACACACACACCCACAGACACACACACACACACTTTTGTGTCCATGGACTTCCCTTGTTCTCAGCTCGAGCATAAATGCTAATGTTATAGTTCAAATAAAGGTCAATAGCATTCCTGTTGTTGCCGTGATGAAACATTTATTTTTGGGATTCATAAAATATCGAACCTCTGAAACCTCACCTTCGCTTTAACTGACTGTATAATAACGGGCAAACTTTGACTGACTTTCATCTGATTTTCCCAAGGTCAAAAAACAGTTCACGTTGAAATACATGAGATGATTTATCAAGGATTCGTTTGTCCTCATTCTGTCACAGAAAAGCTAAGGAAAATATGTGAATAGAATAACGGCTTCTCATAACCAGGTACTAAAGTCGGATACTTTCTGATTGTACAGGTTCCTCTCAACATCAGACTTGCTTCTGCCCAAAACAGTTTGGTGACAGTTGGTTAACTGACCCATAATCTTCCCTCCCCTCCAATCCAAATGAAATGTCAGGGGTACTGGAGTACTTCGGAACACACACATTCCAAACGCGTAGACATAGAATAAATATAGAATAAATAAAAACAAAACAAGACCGACGAAGTGCAACGGAAGATGCTGGTCACAAACAACCAGGATCACACGGGGTCAGACCAAAAAGCTTGCATAAGGCATGTCAAATATAAAATTAACTGGCTTGTCACAAAGGGACAAGGAAATCCAATACACGTATAATACATCGAGAATATTAGATACAAGAACTCTAATTGCCCAATGGGGATAAACAAAGTTTTCTGAATCTGAAAAACTACTGTCAAGAAAATAGTGGAAAAAAACATGATAAGAGAACTACAAGGCAAACGTCATCAACGTCTAGAAAGTACAGGCACTTAGAAACGTAAGCAAGGCTGAATAATCTGACAACAGGTTTTCGGTGTGTCTGAACTTTTAAAGACAGATGGATAACAATGCGATTCGAGACAGGTGCGGCTCTGGAGGGAACACCCTCTAATTTCGCTGCAGACTGCAACACAAAGAAGAGGGAAGCTGTGGTTTGAAGAGGATGTCGAGTGGATATAAGAAGTGTGTACACACCAGTTCAAATGCCATTTTTTGTCACATAAAAAAAAGACTATGATTGTCACAATGCGCGGTGGTGGTGGACCCCAAAAAGCAGGCACGAGGGAGGAGCAGGGTGTACTTGAAGAAGTGTATAAAACAAAGAAAACTAAATCCAAAACAAAGTCCTAAAAACAAAACGAATCCAAAGTAGCAAACAAAAACCACATCAGAAGCTAAAAACTCTCAATAACAGAAACATGACCAAAAACATGACATAAACAAGCATGACAGCATCAAAGAAACAGACAATGACCCGACACTGAGTGGCTGTGCCGGGAGTCCTTTTAAAGCAATAATTAGATAATGACCAACAGGTGTGCAGCTGCAGAGAGCCCTACAGTGCCACCTGTTGGTCACAAACAGAATCATGACAATGATAAATCATTTCAATTCTTTCATTTTTTATTTTTTCAGCATTAAAACAGTCTGTAGCCTGTCCATCTAAATTTAATTTTAATTTTTATTCTTTTTGGCCGGGGAATCAAATATAAATAACAGAAATGATGTGGTTGCACATCATAGAACGCCAGACTTTCAGGAAAGCATGGCGGTGGATGTTTTTTTTTCCCCTTTACCTGGACCAATTGTGAACAGTTCCAAATTCCCATCTATGTTTGCCCAAAACCGTCAGGCTTTTATTGTGAGAAAACAAACAACAAAAAAAGGCAGGAGAAACCTACAACAACATCTGAAATTTATTTAGGGTTAATCAGAAGCGCTGAAAACAATGATGGGGTGTGCGCGGACCTCCATTGAACATTAAAGTCTTTGAATGTGATTGATATATCACTGAATGTAGTCACATCCAAGTTATAAGAAGGTGTGGAAAGGTTTGGGGAACTTATTGGTCTTGGTCTTCATGATGTTAAATAGCAGGTGGAGATCCAAGAAAAAAAAAATGGCTGGGGCCACTCAGTCATGTATTTGACTGACATATGCAATAACTTGTGTTGGCAGAAATGCCACTCAATAAAAATTATTTTCCAGCTGGCAGGCAACCCTTCTCCACGGCGGACAGTGTCACAAAGTGATGAAAGCGAATGAAACACCGGAGAAATTCTTGGAGGTGTCACAAGAAGTTGTAAAAAATAAATAAATAAATAACAAAAAAGGACGAGCAACATTAACAGGTTAAACGTGAGGTGCGAGGATGCCGTATCTCGGAAATCGTCTACTTAAAAGTAGCCAGAGGGTAAAAATGTTGAGTGGTCTCACTGAGGTGGGGGAGAGAAGTTGCTTTAAAGCCCCCATCAGCCTTGTTGTGATTAGGGAAGCTCCAGGGTAACAACCATTCATGTCTCATGTGAGTCTGCGTGACACACACACACGCGCGAACAGGCCTGCTTTTCCATGACACTTGTTGAGGCAAATACAAAAGAGAGGCGGTGCACGATCATGGCCCAAGGTAAATCTCATGTAGTGTTGTTCAACATCTAAATGTCTTCAATATCAATCAAATGAGGCATGTCTATTTGTTTGTGCAATTTGAGAGATGAATAACGAAAAAAAAAAAAGAATTGTAGCTGCTTGAAAAGGTTTTTAAAGTTTGCGATGCACTGACGACAGATGTGATGAGTGAATCCAAATTTCAAGTGCAATATTATGAGTCACCTTGACAGGGTATTTACTACAGCCTCCGGAACGTCTCAGAGGAAAACCATTTAAGTGAAAGGGAGAACCCGCGGAAAGGAATGCCCGCATTTTTCCACCCAGAGTGCGCATGTGGCATAAAGGTGGGGCAATGGCAACTCCACACCACTTCTGACTTTATCACATAGGAGAATATGGCCCTAAATCATTTCACCAGGGGCCTCGTATACAAAGATGTTTGTCTGATTTTCATACTAAAACACAGTTTATGGCCAAAACCAAAAAACACACAAAAAGAACAAAAAAAAAAAAAAAAAGTATGCAAGAAGCCAAGCTCGTTCCTTGTCAATGTTGGCATACTAGACTCCTCTCGCTCCACGCCATTATATAAATATGCAAATTGGTATAAACAGTGTCTGCCAGTGGGAATAATAACTCTTTTAGGGAATTGAACAAAATGTATGGTGGAGACGCTGGTAAACAAAGTAGAGACCTGAAAAACGTATCTTTGGCCCGCTGTCCTCCGCAGTCAGCACGTTCTAATACGTTGCCGCTGAGCAGCTAAGGCGCCCTGGATTTTTAGCTCAGCACTCAGCGTTCTTCGCTCGCAACCTGGAGACATCGTAACTGCATTAGTTTGACCGTGAGTTCCATCCCCGAGTTTAGTGGACGCTGCAATAGTAATATCATCCCTTCCCTCTAATTCTTTGACAAAAAGAAAAATTCAATTAAATTAAAATTGGCAAAATACCATCCCACGGGCCACAATTGGCCCGGGGCCACATGTTTGAGACCTATCTACCATATTTTGGCGAGCAAGGAACTTTTTTCCTTTTTTTGTGTTTTTTATTGTTCGCATGAAGTGAGTTCCTCTGATCCAGCAGATGGAGTTCTGTTTAAATATCCTGCGTGGCACCTGACACCATCTTTGTAATCTAATGTTTGTGCATGACATTGGTGCGTGCGAATTGCGTTTATACAATTAAACTGCAAGATCTCCCTTTGCCGACATCAGCCACGCATGTGACATGGGCAATTGTAGACGTCCTTGCACCCGCAATCATCCATCCATGTTTATCAGGTGCGTCGGGGACGTGGCAGCCGATTTTAATTCCGAGCGCACGGGTGCCTTTCAACCATGATAGGGCCAAAAGTGTCAGGATCAAATGGAATTTCAGTATCTTGCCAAACTCACAACCTTTATGTTTGTAAACAACCGCTCTACCACCTCAGCCATTGAAAGGTGTGAACATTTTCAATGTTCCATCAGAGCGTAGTATAAAGGTCATCCAGGTCAGTTTTTAAGATGGCTTTGTTCGCCAAAGAAAAGACTCCAACCCTCTTCAATAAAATGTCAAAGAAGTCGCCAGTAAAAATGCCGATTAGTAGCACACAAGCAATAGTTGGCACTTGACACATAGGGGATTTGATAGTAATTGTCGAAGCAGGGCGTGCACCGCCTCGCGCGGCGGGTTGACCCATCACCTTCCTTTATCTCGACTCCACCCTTTTCAAAATTGACCTTTTCCATGACTTGCGTTGGGAGCGGAACCAAGTGATTCACTCAGCGCTTTCGGAGCCTCCGAAGAAATAAATGTTGCCTGTGTGTCAGGTTTCATGTGCCTGCAACCAGCCTGACTGAATTAACAACCTATACTCCTCAAGTGGACTGCACATTCATGTTGCACGTTTGCACACCTTCCCGGGGACAAACAGCTGGCAGAGAAAGTGTTGCAAAATCAACAAGCAAATCCACAAATGAAATAAAAGGATCCTCCGACAAGCAGTGGAAGCATTTTACTGAAAACAATGACAATGCCGGTGTGCCAAGACCAAAATATGCGTGAAGGCGATTTATAACGACTTCTAAAAATAATGACAATTCTGTGAAAAATCACAGTGCATGAAACAAAAGACTTGCCAAAATGCAGTTTACACCATACTGTTCATATGATGCATGTGACTCAATAAGCAGCCGAGAAACCCCATGCAGCAGACATACTGTAACTTTATGAGCCTTTAACTGCTAACCTAGAGCTCATCCAGATATTTTTTTTAGAGCTAATTGGTCTTCCTTCATTGATTTAAGTGATGCTGCTGGTCCATAGTCAAGCAGATATATTTGAAAACAATCGGCCATGCTGAAAAAATGGGAGAGAGAGAGAGAGAGAGGGAGAGAGAGAGAGAGAGAGAGACAGAGAGAGAGAGAGAGAGAGAGAGAGAGAAAGAGAGAGAGAGAGACAGAGAGAGAGAGAAAGAGAGAGAGAGAGACAGAGAGAGAGAGAGAGAGAGAGAGAGCATTTTCTCTGGCCTCGGCATCCACACAAAAGAGCATTGCTCTCAATAATGTAGTTGTAAGTCCGTTTCCAAAAGTCAGGAACGACTGAGA
>CAAKHF010000413.1:2451-26042 GCA_901007745.1 Hippocampus kuda
CGGGGGGAGCTGAAGTATATCCCTGATGTCGGGCCAACAGAGAAGTAAACCTTGGACTGGTCGCTAGTGAATACAAGGCCACATATATGTTCACACAGATGGTCACTTTCGAGTCAACACTGTGCTCAACAAGCGTGTTTTTGCAAGCACAAGAAAGGCAGGCACAGTCACATGCGGCACCGCGTCAACATTTTATATCCCAATTTACAAAACTATCTTTTTATTCTGCGCAGAGGCTTTATTGCAGTTGCATTTTTCCTAACGCTGTGGGCATTCATGCATAAATCTTCAGCGGAAGCTATAAGCAGCACGGCAAATCCCCTGCGTGTCACTGATAAGGTTTTACTCTGATAGGGATCACAAGGCATTGGAGTCCGCTGGATCAATAAGTGCAAATGTTCTGCCTGCACGCAACCACCAATCATGAAGACGGAGAATTACTGTCACCTGATTGACAAAGTAGGTCTGCAGGGCCTAATGGCTACATGAGAACAGGAGAAATTATGAACAATAGCTTGTCTAATCACACTTCCCGCTCAGTGTAATAACAACATTTAAAAAAAATAAAATAAATCTAGTCATCACTCATAGGATGTACTATTTTACTTTTTTAAATTTCTGTTCAAATATAGTTTGACACTTCACACAACCTCAACAGTTTGACAGTGGAATTGCACCAAACTTGAAGAAAGGATGTGCAAATGCCGAGCAGATACAGGATATGATTTACATTTATTTTCATCGGTAGACAGGAAATATTTGAAGGAAAGAGAGTTTGCATTTTAAAAATATGTCTAAGGCTTTTTTAAAAACCATGAAAAATAAGCATTTTTAAAAATGAATATCTCCGATTATTATCGATTAGTGGCCTTGATTTACTTGTTTGTTTTTTTTTAATTAATAACCTCACAAGTCGGTTTACAGGCATTTTCCTTCATTTAATCTTGCATGGCCGGCCCCCATCTAACGGCGAAAAAAAACCCTAAATGAATAAATAAATAAATAAAATGTGATGCATCAAATATGGAAGGAGGGCAGCTGCTATGAGAACAAGAAAGCCTGCGGCAGATGTTTGGCTGAATTTTGGATTAAAAACTATGAACACTGGAATGAGATAAATCGCGGGGTGGGGTGAACACATCAATAGTTACACGTAACTTGATTAACGCATTGTGCGTCATCAAAATCTCAACAATAGTCCTGCAAATGGTCACTGAGCATCTGTGGGGTGGGGTGGGGGAGGGGGTGGCATGTGGCTCAAATGGGACTTTAAATCACAGGTCCGTATTGCTGTAACATCTTTAAACAATTAAAATAAGAACAAAGGTGAGTTTTGAAAAAAGGCATCACCCGATTACTTGGCCATCTCAATTGCACTGTAAAGAAAACGTTGACCCAGATGAAATATTCTAATGGAGGAGTGCAGAGGAGCATCTGCTTGCTGTTCTCAGCCTTGGGTAACTCCACATGACATGACTAATTGCACTGGGTCGTTTACATTTAATTATCCACTTCAATGATCATCTCAGTGGCAAAGAACTGCACGTCTTTCGCATGACATCTATAACGAGTCTATTTATTTATTCCTTTTTTACATGTTATGTTTCATTAATTCTTAAAAACGACTCAATGCAATTAAATCCATGGGAGTTATATGTTCAACATGAATACGTTTACACAGATATGTAGTGCGCATGAACTTGTTAGAAGGATGAATTAATTTATCCTTGGATTCACAGCCTGCAGTATTTGCAGTGCACACATCAACGACATCCCGTTTTGGGTCTGAATGCATTTGATGTCTCAAAGGTTTAATACATGAGCACAGAATCTGAAACATAGATAGTATGTGTTATGATCAATCAAAATGGTATTTTTATCCCCAAAATGTGATTTTTATCCTGGTGAAACAAGCACATTTTCATCTATTTGTTAGGTGCACTGACACCCATGAAGCTATCCTTATCAGTAAACTTGAAATGGCAAGGTTAAAGCGATACATTTTTGGGAGTCTGGGATCACTCATCATTGCCTTCTCACATTTTCGTGTGTAAATATGACTCTTTTGTAACCCTGGAGACCATCTTTGACCTCAGCCATGATTTGGCAGAATCACTCCATTTCTCTCCATGTACGAGCATCTGCACACCTGTCCTGCAATGTTTTTTAGGGGGCAAAGCAATGCCTATAAACAGTGAGTAGGATACTGGTGGTTCGGTGGCGGGTGGGAAAAAAAAGTTATTTAAATACACTATTTGGTCATAACATACAAGATAAATGAGAGGCGCCACAAGGGTGGTATAGCAAATCTTGTCTTCACAAAGATAATAATGCTCACTTTAATAATCATGCACACATTAGAAAGATGCTAAATGTTGAATGATTCGGTGGCGAGTATGTGTGTGTCACAGCTATTTGGGCTCATTGGGAGACAGAAAGATATAAAAGGATGCCAGAGACAAAACAACGAGTGAGGTAAAAAAAAAAAAAACACAAATTTTATTTTGCCTGACCAAAAATAAGTTTAAACTAACAAACAAAAAGGATTGGCAATCTTGACCAAAATGAAAATAAGTGGACCAACCCAAATCAAATGTTGGCATATCCACTATGGTCCCCCGAACCGAGGGAAAGGAGAAATCTAAATTAACTACAGAAGCAGTGAATTAATGACGCTACAGGCAGTATTCAGCCCAAACTACAACAAGAAAGTAAAACAAGAAAAGTTTCAGCAAGCTAGTCACACATGGAGCTGGGCATCTGCGGTAAAAAGAGATGAAAGTAAAACAATCACATAAAATCGACCCCACCACTACCTTTTGTGCCATGTTTTTGAAAAGAAAAAAAGCGCACTTCACATCTTCACCAACCCACTACCCACTGCACCTAAGTGGTGCATGTTATCAGGTGTGACACCAGGTCGGCAGGAGAAGTCGGAGCTCCCCAATGGTGGCTAGAGGATGCCCAGGCAGACCATTATGGCCGCAATTAACACCCCCACCTTAAGATAGTGAACCGCGCCACACGCGGTCACAATCCATTTGCATCGCGGTAATGTGTTGGCCAGGACATCATCACACCCTCTGGTATGCCTGACCTCAATGCTAAAGGGCCCAACGCATCCAAACAACAATTAGCCTTGCACATCTGACTCAAAAATGTGAGAGGGTTATTATCTGTGTCAATTACGGGGGGCACCTGAGCACCGCCAACTTAGACCTCAACGTGCTTCAATGCCAAAACATGAGCCAGAGACTGTCGGTATCCTTTTCAAAAGTCTAGTTTTGTCACAAACTAGGCGCCAGCAACGGGAGCGATGCATTCATCAAACTCGAGGAAAAGAATAATCTGGTTTGGCGACTTTGCAGAAGTCTGTACAAAAGTGGTCTGAGCCATCACACTTACCGGATTTACAACTCCGCGAGCTGGAACTGGGCTCTGCAATACCGTTCTCGAGCATGTAATCAACCTGCTTTTGTGACCGAGTGCGCTAGTCGGGGTTAACCCTGGAGTTGTGCTATTTGAACGGCAGAGAATTCCCGTCATCAATGTTGAGATGCACCAGGTTGATTTTCGAGGGCAATCCATCAGTGCCTCATCGCTGAGTCCAGCGTTGGACAACACCAAAACTGCATGCTGGAAAATCAGAGAGAATGTAGTTTACTTCCCAAGAAATTTGCAGATTAAGTAACAGCTGGACAAATAAACACATACTGTGCTCTACATTTAGTTCAAACTCAGTGGGACTTTGACTTCTACGGGCTGCTTATTATTGTGAAAGCAGACTTTGTTGATACACTGCACTGCATTGTATACCAAAAAAAAAAAAAAAGAGTGCGATGTTGTGCATTTGTGATGAGGTGCAAAATGGAGAGGGACTAATAGAATATTTCCAACGAGCATTTGCTACACTGTGCAGTAGCTCAGTACTCGATTAGAAATTTGTTTGTGTTGTGCCTTTCATGTGACATTAGCAAGGTGGCTTTGGCAGGCCTAATTAATTGCAGAAAGCAAATTTACAGCCACAAATGTCTGACTGACCTCTAGTTTGTTTATTTCACTGTTAAAAAAACAAACAAAAAAAAATGAGCGTGCAAGCTGAGTCTTTTGGCAGCTGCAACATTTAGTCGTAGAATTAAATCATCTGTCTATTGTCGTCTAGTTTATTTGATGATCCTGCTGTCTAATGCTTGCATGGGATTGAACAATGAGACACCCGACTACTGCAGGTATGTTGATGATTAAATTTCAGAGTACTGGTGTTTGCAATCTATTTTTTTTTTTAGTGCTTGGAGATTAAACAAATTTGAAAGACAACTGCTACTGGTGTAAATTTAAATGTTACCCTACTTTGAAACCCGAAACTTGTTTAAAACCCTACTTTGAAAACCTGACCCTGATTAAAAACCCTACTTTGAAAGTGTATCCACACATACAGTTATATGTAATATATTTTGATTACTGCTTGACAACAACTTCTTGTTCAAATGAATGTGACAGAATGTAAACAAACCACGGCTGGATTTTTTTACTTTTTTTTTTTTTTTTTGCTTGTGATACTTTCAAAAAAATTCAGCTGTAAAGTCCAATCAAGTCAGTCAAGCTGTTCTCTTTTTCTTTTCTTGAATACAGTTTGGAATTCCTGCTGAGGTAATTATGATGACCTTGTGTACACACCCGGAGGTTTTATACTTTTGAATGCCAGGCCCCATTTGAAAGCATTCACCATTTGTTTGTAGAAGAGATTGCCAACACGACAGCGGAACATTTATGGAAACCATTCTCTTTGCTTTGAGCTCCGGTGACGACGTTTGTGCTTTTCGGTAATTGTGACGGACAGAGTTGGCTTTTTCACTCTGACCTTATAATGCACTAGGCGTATGTGTAGCCCTACAGGTTGTGAAAAATCTTACCGATGTTTTCAGCTGGCAGAATAAATGTGAAACTGAGCCTGCAGGTTACATCACCTATGAATGACAGCTTGTCTATGCGCGCACTATTCTAAATGAGACCATGGTTCCCAGGTTATATATAAGAAGCACTAGAAGGTGCTTTACAATCTTAGTGGATCAACTCTTCTGTTGCCTAAAATCTAACCACTAACTTAAAGAGTCTTGTAGATGCAGAAACATCACAATCGCGTTTTTCGGGGTGAGGATATGCGGTTCGGATAATGGATGGATGCATTCTTTTTTTTTTTTTTTTGTGGTATGCTCACATTTTTGCCCAGCAACTTGTTGCGAGGCAAGATTTCCAAATAATCAGACCTCATACACAGAAAATGGAAGTTTCTGATAGGAGTCATCACCTGTTGAATATCAAATCAGGGGATGGAAATGCCATGCATATATGTGTGTGTTGCCATGTGTTGGTATAATTTTGGTTTTGTTGATGCAGAGGAATGGCTGTTCTGTGTTAACTGTAAAATACACATTGGAAAGAAAAATACACAACTGATGGCTCTTAAGGGACTCCAATTTGCAAGCACGACAATAATTGAATCAGCTTTGATGAAAAGCTAGCAACTATGATGCAAAGTACATCAACTCAGGTTACATTAACGACATTTGATGACTAAGATTGATCTTAGACGAGATCCATTTATATTAATGTGGTCTATTCTACTTTCAATATATATTAATGTAGGGTATAAATTTCTTTCTTTTTTTTATGCAGAGAAGTATTTCCTAAGCTTTCTTTTCGCATTTATTGCAGCTTGTGTTAATTTTTTATGAACCGAGCCGCCTTGGACGTGCAACAGGCAGACTCACTCAACGTGGTCTTGTAGTGCTCAGCACATGTTCACTTTTAGGTAAGAGGAGGTTAAAAATGAGTTTCATTTAGTTTAATTATTGAAATAGCTACAGTGGTAACATTTTGCCTCACCAAAACAAACACAAAAGGGGTGTTTCTGCCACCAAATAAATATCGTCTAAAAATATGAAAAATATATTTGCATCATTGTTTGTCACAAATGCCCAAAATAATTTTGCATAAATGTGTCAAAAATGGCATTTAATATGCAATGATATTGTGATAGTCATTGAGTTTAAGTTTGAGATTTTTCACTGTCACATCCTTTATGACTCGAAATTGTCCCTAGGTGTGAGTGTGAGCGTGGATGGTTGTTCGTCTCTGTGTGCCCTGCGATTGGCTGGCGACCGATTCAGGGTATCCCCCGCCTACTGCCCGGAGACAGTTGGGATAGGCTCCAGCACCCCCCGCGACCCTAGTGAGGATCAAGCGGTTTGGAAGATGAATGAATGAATGAACATCCTTTATGTTATATATACAATTAAAAATGGCTCTGTAAGTTTTCTTTATTCAATTCTATGTGGGAACACAAAACACAACTGAATGCAAATAAAAAAACAAACCAAAAGAACAAGACTGCAAATCATCCAAATGTTTGAAAATGTATAAGTGCTCAAAGTTCTCATTTTTATCCCACCTTGCCTTGAAGTGGAGACATTTTTATACCTCTGAGACTGAAAATCTGCAAGTAGTCAGGCTTCATGTGGAAATTCGGAGGGCATCTGGAATAAGGCAGTTCTTAAGCAACTAACAGCTTCAGATAAGCTGCCACTAGAAGATTTCTGAATGCGGGATGTCTGCTGCTGATACTCTCAAAGTATACCACAAGCTTATTTTCACTAACTTCCGTCAACACATCGGCTGAGTGGTTTTCCTGACTGCGAGGAAACAGAGCCAGACTTGAGGCTGAACATCATAAAAGTTGCATATAATGCTCCATAGAAAGATGAAAATCAAATCGGACCGCTGACAAGCAGCCGCTTCCCCATGGAACATACTGATGTTTGCGGGGGGGGGGATATTAAAACAGGAAGTACAATTCGACAGGAATGTATCCATAAAATGTTTGCAATGACTCATTGGCCAAGACGATCGAACAATTTTGATGGCGTAAAACATGGAGGTATCATATTTAGGAACATTAACAACCAACAGTGGCAAAAAAAAAAGGTTGTCTCTCATTGTAATCACTCAAAGGGAAATTTAACGTTGCGATATATTTTGTGCTGCACAGCACACATAGAATCAGATTGCACCAGTTCGGATGACCAAGCATCATGTATGACACCTTCTCGGTCATTTAGGCCACTCAGCATTTTTCCAACGTTGCTTCCTCAACCACAAATAAAATTTACTGTATGACAAAAGTTGACATTTAAAGCTCATGTTGGATGTCAAACATACTGCTGATGTACAGACATCCACTATATAATCAAGTATCACGAAACTAATATTAATGTCAGATGGGTTTCAGTCGAGAGTAATCAAACCGCCATTCAAATGGCAGCGAGTGGAGCGGTTTGATGGTGGCACTGACATGGGATGGATAACCAACTCATGAGGCGCAAACGGTCCCACGGTTGCATTTTTTGTCTTTTTTTTTTTTTTTTACGAGTGTATGCTCGGAATTATGATGCGATTTTTACGGTGCCAAATCATCCCAACTTTCACTGCCTCCTCATGATTTTTTCAGTGTGGCAGAACGAGAAAACCTCCCAGCATGGTTATATAATATCGGTTAATGATGATTGGAAATACTTCATCAAAACTGAAATTTGTATTTGGTAGGACAGCAGAGACTTATACATGCATAAATTCACTGGATATGCAACCGACAAAACATCATTGTTCGCAATTATTTACATTTGCAGAAATACAATTCATGTTTTCCAGTAATAAAGATCGTGATATCAGATACGTAGTAGGTGTAGGGCAGGGGTGTCAAAGTCAAGGCCCAGGGGCCAGATCTGGCCCGCCACATCATTTTATGTGGCCCGCAAAAGCGAATCAAGCATGTCAAGTTCCATGATGCTTGCTAAAGTCTAAACCAAAATTTCAAATTGTCATATGTATATCACAATAACAGTCATTATTCTTGACTTTTTTATTCTTTGATTTTAAAACTAGCTATCCATCAATTTGTTGTGCGCTGTGTATGTAATATGTGGAGGGGATTAAACATTTATACGGTTTCCCAAAATTTATAATGACCCTCCAATAGAAACGGTAACTACAATGTGGCCCGCGACAAAAATGAGTTTGACACCCCTGGGGTAGGGGGACTAACAACATGCAAACTCTGCAGTTTTCTTTTGATAAACATTTTTTGTTTTTCAGTGTGTTGTTGTGTTTGCTAAAGTTTCGCTCACAAAAACAACAGACAAAGGTGAATGACTCAAACTTTCTACTTGTGACGTGGTTCAGACTCTGGCTTGATAATAATGGCTGCTTAGAGATGAAGAAAAGCTTGTGGGAAAAACACTTCCATCAAAATCTCAGCGCAGCTCAATGATGCTGAATGATCCCTCTCAAGCTCGACTGGATAAAGTCAAAACGTCTTGGTCGCAAACATCAATCCTGTTTGTGGCTGCTATGCTGCAGGATGTTTTCTTGCTCTGCTATTCAACAAAGCCCCTCGCAGTGAATGCTTGGAAAAGGCCAAGCTGTTGTTCTGCAGCTCGGGGCGGAACATCTGTCTTCCGCAAGCACACGCATATTTGGCAGGGATGTGTGCAATCTATCTCCATAAATGGTGCACATTAGCCAATTGGTGGACTCCCCAATCAACCAAATGCAGTATTTTAAACCACAAATATGTCCATGAAAGCACGGTCATGGCAGAGAACGTTTCTCATCATGAAAGCACGTCAAATACGAGGACATTGATGCTTCTCCGTGGCTCAATTGCAAATATCATGACATTGTCCATTTGCTGCTTGGACAACGATGAACAAAAAAGTGAGGCATGATCCTGCTTGTAAGCGCTCTCGATATGGGTCAGCTGAAACCTGGCTGCAGGCCCTCAATTGAACTCGTCTTGAGACGAGCTGGTGGTCATGTTCCAGATGTGTGCGGCTGGAGCTCATCTTTGCAGAGGAATTGGCCACCGCACTAGCTCAGCGGGTGAGACCCATCAAACCGAATGTGTTAACATGATTTTTTTTCATGACTTGGACCAGACAATAAAGCATGAAGTTTTCTTGGTTGGAATCCGTTGGAAAGTCAAGATGCAGTGTGTGCAGTTTCACATTTTGTACAGTATATCAAGAAAGTGTTGCATTAAAATGACTCAAAACATTTAATATAGCGATTTTTTTTGTGTCATTGACAGATTATTTGCATCCTTCAAAATCATGAATATATTCAATGCTTAATAATGTCACAAATGCTTACGGGTGCTTAAGTGGGCAAGTGGATGAACTCGCTTTTCAGATGGGGACACATCCAGGACCAACTTTACTGCACTGTCTTTTCCAGCTCTGTTTTTCACAAAGGTGAGTGAGCCAGCGTACAAATTTGGGGACTTGAATGACATGACAAACAGGACAAACAAATGGGAGTATAATTTTATGAGTAAATTACTCAGAGTACAGGTAAGTAGATTTTTTTGAAAACATACTCAAAATGAGTTCTCACATGTAATGTTGCTCATTTCAGTTCAGTTCAGCGGTTTTGTGCCATCTTTGAATAGGATTTTTTATGCCAGAGAGTCCTTTGCACGGGGTGGCGTGGAGGGAATTTTTAGTTCAGCAATGTTTTTTTTTTTCAATATGCATTTGAAAATGCAAATAATTAAGATTCCCTTCTGTGCATAGCTTTGATTTAAAAAAATAGACATACAGTCTGCACATATAGTATCTTGCCCTTGTCATCTTGTGAGGAAGTGTGCCATCCACTGTGCTTCCCCCCCAGGTAACGCTGATGAAATAGCTTATCATGGTATTGTTTAAATTGCTTATTTCTGGCTTAGACCGGTTATGTCACAGGCCGGCCCTGCTCCTCCCCATTTCGTAGGATCCCACCTCCTGTCATGATAGCTGTGCAAGTCCCACTTCAACTGTTAACATTCTGTTAACATACCTTATCTGTGCAGGAACCCTGGAGAATTACCCAAACGTAGTACGAATGATATAACACTCAATATCTACTGTAACGCTTCCATCGAAGATTAAACCTGAATTTCTGTTCAATTTTGTCCCCACTCGATAGAACCAAAGCTGTATTTTCCAGTTAAGATAACAGAACAAAGCAGCATTGTGTTTATTTCCCCTTCCACCCTATTCCCATCACCAAAACAACAAGATAAAAGGGAAATATCGTCAAGCACAATACGGTCATAGAGACCACTTAATGGACGTCACGGTTGCTGCTGAAGCAAAGGCTCTGCTGATTTGGATGGCTGCTCTTATGACAATGATAGATGGTGCTTCCTGCAGCCTTGCAGGGTCCTGCTGTGCTGCCGGTGACACTTGGGAGTCACACTAAATGCCTGGGCCCATGTCAGGGACCTGCCATCAATGCCTGAGGGGAACGAGGGTGAGATTATCCAGTGACATGTATCCCATCAAAAGTTTTACAGCATTGAGCAGCGGATTGTGACAACAGCAAGGGAGGGCATATGTCTACACCCTTTTAAGATCATCTAGTGGATGCATTGTAGATTGCGTTTTATAATCCGGTGCGTCCAATATATTAAAAAAATTACAAAATACTGTAGGCCATTCAATGAATGTGCACCTCATCATCCAGTGCGCCTTTTAGCGCGGAAAATACGGATATACTTTTTGTGTTAATATAGACTGAACCCAAATCATCCGTCTCACTTTCACAAAAAGTATTTTAAAAAACAAAATAAAATCAAGCAGGTCACATTATGAACGTGAACTGCGTCACCGGAAGTTGTTAGCGCTCAGCAGTCTGCAGTGGCAGCATCCGATCAGAGCTGTTGCGATGTAGCCTTTATTATTATTATTATTATCAGGCAAAGTGCATTTCGTGTACAACTCACCGATGGCACTCGCAAAGAATGGGAATTATGGAGGGCCGAAAGAAGCATTTTAAAACTGTACGCGTAACAGTCTGCAAAAGTGAGTCGCATGCCTCCGCGCCAGGCTGCTGCTCATCATGGCATGCGTGTGTATGTACGTGCGCATGCGAGCGCATTTCCTCACTGCTATTCTAAGTGTCCTTGTATACATTTCTCAGACACAATTTCATGTTGAGTAACGCAAGGCTGCACTAGAAAGAGGAGTCTCTCAAGAAGGGGAATTCTTGCGGGATAATACGGTGAAGATATTCCAGGTGACTATCTTTAGAAAGCATTTCATGATGTTGACAAATATGGTGACCATAATGAATTTGTCAATACAGGTGAGATCAATGACTCCAAAAGAAGAGACGGCGCCATTACCCTCATTTGATGTAACAAATTGTCCTTTTAATTGTCAATTCAGCCATGTCCCTTCCTTGCAAATGCTGAGATATAGTTGTATTTTAAGCAATATTTTATAATCTATGCTGACATTTCATTTTTGAGGGTAAAGGTGCTCCGAACTCTTTTTTTTTTATTTTTTATTATTCCAGTTGTAGGGTGAAATCGTATATTTAAAAAAGTGTTCAATAGTAGGGCACAGAGTTATGAATTATGTATGAGTTAAAACAATGTTGCTGTCAACAATGACAAAAAAAAGGAGAGTGAGAGACATCAGCGGTGGTCTGTCACCTCCTAAAATTCATCACGAGCCAAAACCGGGAGTTGTTGTTGAAAATTCATATTGTTTTATTCACACAGCTGCATCTTACAAATACATTTGATAAATTTTAAGCACCCTATCATAAAATATCTTTCCAAAAATGTTTGAAAATCATCCTCTCCTAAACCAGGGTTGGCTTTAAAATAAGATCCCCCGTTGACTCCTGACAGCATACAAGGATCTGACTGTGTTGCAACTGCTCTGTAAAAAGCGTTGTGGTGTTGCAGGTTGTGCATCAAAACACATAACAAGTCATATTTGGAGGTGGCTGCATAGTTATTGTCAGTGCTGTGTGGTGAGGTAAAGCAGGTCTTGACGGGATCCCTCTTGCTTCTTTTTCATGGACACAAGGTAGATTGGCGCAATGTGCGCCGATAGTTCAAAAAGAATGCCTCGTGCGGTTAATTTCTCTATTCTGTTTATGATTAATGGCATGGTATACAAGAAATAGATGTAGTGGGATATACAGCAGTGGAAATCTTTTCAAAAGATGAGGTTGGGTGCTGATTGTGTACTCACGAATGCTGGGGTGACGAGGACTTTAATTATTTTTTATTAAGATAATTTTTCCTCCCAGTGCTTAGACTTTAGTTTTATTTTTCCAAATAACCTCCTAGGCTTTCAAGCACCACGAGGGGTACATCTGAGCGTGGGTTATAGGTCCCTTGAGGGATTATAATTAGTCAAATAATTACAAATTACAAATTACACTTTCGTATGCTGAGGAGGGGCGGCCCGGTGGTCCAATGCTTAGCCCGTCGACCTCACAGTGCAGAAGTCGCAGGTTCAATCCCGGCTCTGACCTTCTGACCTTCCTGTGTGGAGTTTGCATGTTCTCCTACGTGGGTTTTCTCCAGGTGCTCCAGTTTCCTCCCACATTCCAAAAACATGCACGGCCGGTTGATTGAACACTCTAAATTGTCCCTAGGTGTGAGTGTGAGTGCGGATGGTTGTTGCGATTGGCTGGCAACAGGTTCAGGGTGTCCCCCGCCTACTGCCCCAACATAGCTGGGGCAGGATGCAGCACGCCTGCGACCCTTGTGAGGATAAAGCGGATCGGAAAATGGATGGATGGATATACTGAGGAGGCCGCAAGCCTGCCACAGTCTGGGACATACACACATCTACCTAATCCCATGTCATGAAGGTGATCATCAATTACAATTGTTTTATCCAATTTAAATTTATTCTAGTTATAATGATGAACAAGGATGCCAAATGTAGTTTCTGCCGAATATCGCTGCATGTTGAAATGAAAGTAGTTTGTTTCCTGAGCAGGGAGAAAAAAAATGAATAGAATAAATGTGGTTACAACTTTACCCTCACTTCACAAAGGAGTAGGGAGGAAAACTTTGTGAAATATACCCGTAGTTGCACAGTAGCACATTTCCTCGTAGAGGCATGTCATGTCTATTTTCATGTTCTTTGGTTCACCTTCTATTTCAGTCATTGCCGTGGCAACGCACCTGTCACACCTGTTGCAATCAGCTGCTGTTTGGAGGCTGCTGCACAGGTGCGCTGGTGCCACAGAATTGTGTTGCCTGAGTGTTTCACATTGCCCCTTTCTCTCGATACTTAATTGATCAGTGTCCAGCGCCGACAGTTTCTGTCCTCTGTGTTTGTTCCCTGCTACGGTAAGTGCATTTGATTCCATAATGAAGAGGGTTACAACGCTGTTTTGTTGTTCGTGGTTGTTACCTCGGCACTGTTGATTTCTTTTGTTTCTTGCGCCTTGTGTTTCACTGTTTTATGATCTGACAGAGCTTTGGCTTACTCTCGATAGCAGTGATCATGTTTCTAATATGTACCTCAAAAGTTAATCAGAAATCTAGCACTACACTAATACTTCTGTAAATGAAATTATTCTTCGTTCCAATTTTCCAGTACTCTTTTGTAAAAGACAACAGGTTTGGATGGCTTCCCCAACCCCCTTGCACAATTCAGCGTTCTGGGAAGATATTTGCTTGTTTTTGTTAATTGATCTCTCTGAGGCATTCACTGCAGCCAATTATTGCATCTTGTGAGACACATTTATATTTGCAAAAGGTCACATTGCCCCAATTCTGGCACTTAGTCATCAAGCGGTTACAGTCAACCAACAATGAGTAATCAGTTGAAGCACTTCAAAGTGAAATCAATTCCGATCTTGTAGTTTTGACCATGTTCAAATGTAGGTCATCCTACAGGTGATAGGAAGCTTTATTTTATTTTATTCATATATATTAATTTCTTCAACTCAAAATTCCACTTTGTTTCACCGATCATATTTCAATTAGGTAAAACAACTAACGCAAAATAGCCAATGATTTCTGAACCCAAACTTTACCCATTTACATTTATTCCTTTAGTTAGAAAACGGGGTCACTGATTGTGCAGTGGTACCCTCGCCTGACTCGCAGTGGTACCCTCGCAGCGTGGTACCCACGCGGGCAGCGTGGAATCGGTTCCCACTCAGTGACGATGTGGGTGTGAATGTTTTTGCCTCTATATGTGCCCTGTGACTGGCTGGTGACCACTTCAGGGTGTAGTCTGCTGAAGTCAGCTGGGATAGGCTCCAGCAACTCCCCGCAACCTTGACATATTCCACCCTATTGTCTTCATTGGGTTGAGTAAATGATGGCACTGCAGGAAATGTCCAGTTTTGATCCTGGAGTAGCAGTTCCATATGATTTGCATAATTTTAGCACATGATTCCGATTGAATATATTCAGCTGACTTTCATTTTTTTGTAATGATTGGTCTTTCATAGACCTGACAGGTAAAATGCTGTCCCTGCCCTGTTTCTATCTGCTGCTTTTGTTCACAAAACAATACCTTGTATCAAATGGAGCACGATGTAACTGGTATCCAGAGGTTTCCCCAATTTTTGAGCCAAGGTACATATTTTACGAAAGAAAATATATATATATATCTCACAATGCACCGCCAAACAAAATCATGAAGTATCTTAATCTCCTTTCACAATTTAACTTTCGAGTAGAATTAATGGTGACTGCGCTTTTTATTGTTCATGAGTGGCTGCAAGTGCAGCCGGTGACTGCAGCTCAAATTGACAAATGTTTTAAGCAGTGCGCAAGCTGTGTAAGCAGAGTGAGTGGGAGAAAATTGTCTTTGCATTTCATAAACCAAGTACTCATTGTCACTGTCATTAGTGTAGTGGGTGAAAAAGGTTTCAACAAAGCCCGATAGGTGAACTGATGTGAGAGCCATCAAGCAGCCATTAGAGCTTGGCCCAATAAAAGCAAAATAAGTATTATAACATTGTTAAAGGGGACGGGAATAACATTTTCACTCCATTAATCAGCTCTGTCATTATAGCCGCTTCACATCAGGTAACCTTTCTGAGATGGACCTTGAATACCTGCAAGAGTTAGATACCTCAGTAATGGTAAAGCCTTCGCACATCAGAGAGCGCCTCCAGCTATTATGGCTTCTATTGTGCTGCACTGCCAATATCAAAAATTATTTTCAGTATTTGCAGAAATGCATTACAACTCCCCACAGAATCTTTATATCTGATGTGACTTAAACTGCATTCAAGACTGCTGGGAAATGTTGGAGCTCAACACGAAATGTTACAGTTGAATTTATGCCCAAAAACATGAATGAAAACTGTGGTAAACAGAGGTGGGAGAAAGTCATGTGTGTGCAAATCACAAGCCAGTGTCAGGTCATAATCTTCAAGTCTGAAGTTACTGTGGAAAAAAAAAAAAAATCAAGCATGTCGAGTCTCCACCAAATTTCCAGCAAGTTAGGGTCAAGTCATTACGTGATTCAAGCAAGTCGTAAATCAAGTCACCCAATCTTGCTCAATCACAATACATCTTTATTATTAATTATGTTTTACTTATCATGTCTAAAGTAAATGTATGACTCTAAAAACTTAAAAGAAAACACAAAGCAAATTCACATCTCAGGCTTGGCCGAACTGGCTTTTGAAAGTTTTTAAGTCACTTACAGGAGAGCTGCACACGGCCTTTCCCTCGAGCTCTTAATTTTTTATGTGTAGCACAAGGTCATTTGGAATAGATCTGCAAAATGTTTGGAATATTTATAAGGTTGCGGGGGACTTGAGGGTTCAAAGGTGCCGATGTTGGCATCAAGGCAGCATGTGACGACCCTTTTGAAAGCGGCTTCCATACAAAACACAATTTGAAATAAATTAAGGTCAGTTATCGGGTTTTCCCCGTTTATATTCGACAAAATTTATCTTGCAGCCGTAGAAGTCAGAAAGACCAATCCTCATTTCAAAGAAGAAAAACAACAAAGACCAACCGTCCAAGTTAATAAACTACTCCGTGAAAACAAGAAAGGTGGAGACAGCAAAAGCTGAAGGAGACGAAACTACAAACCACACACAGATGTACAGCTGGAGGGTGCAAGTCAAACTGTGCACTAAAAATTAGCAACATAGCAACACTGGTGACGAGCCATGTCATAACGTGGCAACACTCGGCTTCTGCTGCATCTAAACATCCTGACAATGATCAGTGACAGAAGGTGCGATGCAGTAGACTCCATCCACCAACGCCTCACAAGGATACTGTGCAAACTGGAAACATAATTAAAAATGGCAGAACAGGCAGACCGATAAACAGAAAAATGACATTATCACTGACATCCTAATGGTAGTTTGCCAGATGATACGCCGCATAGATTCAGATTTGCAAACATGAGCTGTTATTTTCAACTCATTTCCATCCATCCATTTTCGAATCCGCTTCATCCTCACAAGGGTCGTGGGTGTGCTGGAGCCTATCCCAGCTGTCTTCAGGCAGTAGGCGGGGTACACCCTGAACTGGTTGCCAGCCAATCGCAGGGAACACATACTGACAAACGACCATTGGTGCTCACAATCACACCAAGGGACAATTTAGTGTTCCATTAACCTGCCATGCATGTTTATGGAATGTGACAGGAAACCGGAGTACCCGGAGAAAACACACGCAGGCATGGGGAGAGCAAGCATACTCCTGATTTCCTCTACAGCGTTTTAACATACCAAAAATGTCATATGTTCTTGTCTTAGTGCAAGTTTGAACTTGTTCTTTGCAGGTGTAATCTGTCCCCATCATAAACTCTTTATCACCCATTCCAGCAAATTTTAAGTCACATTTAACAGTCTTACTTTTCTCTATATTTAGATGAAATTTAACGGAGAGGGAAGGGGTTTGCCTCGTGACAATTTATAGATATGACTTGAATGTGTAGGTCGTCTCAAAATTTTAGTTTGCCTCAAAATTGCATGATTGGAACCTCCCACTTCGAAAGTTATCCTGCACATACGTAACATATAAAAACAAGTTTGTGGTTTTCATTGAGAAATTCTGAGGATTGTAGAATGTCTTACACAAGGAACATCTTTCATGCAAGACATCCCAAATTTGCATTCTCAGGATATTTTGCGAAATCGGCTAACATATGAAGGAAAAAAGGAGATGGGATGTTTTTGTTTTGTTTTTTTCAAAGGAAGGTCTGGAAATGTTGCTGCCTTTGCATATAAAGTGTGGGTAAGTGGAAATTGGAAAAAATATTTGCATTTCCAATGTGGTTGTCTTAATAGATTTTATTTGAAACTATCACGGCCGTTAAAGGACACTTAAGCACTTCTTTTTTTTTTTTTTTTTAAACGGTGTGCTTTTTTCGAAATGCCCTAAAGATCAAACATTACAGTACACTCAAGACCCATCTCGTTTGGCCTCTCTGAACTTTGCATGTTTTAGGGGAGCGATCATGTGATCTGGGATCCACCCCACTACTAATAAATTGATGCTGCATGTACAATTGTACAGAACATGACAATTAGATGTTTATTGTTAAGAATAAATCTTACATAATGTTCTGCATTTGCCTTAACACAACGCATTGCCACAGTACAGTATTTTTCCAAGGTTGCATCTGATGGCTGCAGATTGAAAAATGAGTCAACTAATTAAATCTCAGAATAGGTGTTCATAGGGATATTACAGATTGAAAAATGTAACCGTTATCTGTGTGCCATCATATCAACAAAAAAAATTCAAAGCAAAAGTCAAAGTAAGCAAACCGTATTCTGTCCAGACACAAGACAACAATGTGAATATGATGTCACATTGAGTGTCAGGGGAAATATAGCAAATAACCTTCAGAACACCGTATAGAAACAGGAAATTACCTTTAAAGAACCCATGTGCTGACTCAGGGAAGCTACAAGGCACTAAGGCTCCCATGGCTCACGAAGACACCATACAAGGCATCCAATCACCCACTGAAGACTGCAGGTAGTGGAACAACACGTCAACTTAGATGTGGCAGCACATTAATTTCTGACATCACAGACAGAACACTATTTTGCTTACTTTACTTATGATTGTACACTCACAGTATCCCTAAATTATACAGTATGAAATACCATATTGACACAAAGTGGATGTGGGCGTTTAATTACTCAACTGCAGACAGCATCGGGTATAGGGGTGAGGTTGTTTATTATGGATAGGCCTTTATTTCAACTAAACCATTTTAATTATTAGCATCCAAAGTAATATGTATAATCATTCCAGTTACTCTAAGGCTACAGTGTATATAAGGGGTGGAACTGTTCGGCATTCGGTAAAAAGTGAAAGAATTAACACCTGAAGGATTCTCAAATTATTATTAAACAATTGTTGTTGTTTGATTGTAAATGTATATTTCTCTATCCATGCCAACGGCATAAAGGGATAGGGAGAAAAATTAAATGCTCTTCCACTGGATGAATATAAACCTGCGTACACAGCAGCGGTGGGAGTGAGTCACATATGTGCAAGTCTCAGGTTGTAGCATTCACGGTTCATCCAAGTACCAGTTAAATTAATGTAGGGAAAAAAATAATTCAAGCACGTCACGTCACCTAAAAAGATCAAGGCTTGATTTTTCTTGTTCGAGACACCTGTTTTCTGAGTTTGGTTATCTGATGTTTGTAAAACGAGTCGTGATTGGTCTTTAAATGAGCCCAAAGTTACTGTGATGTCATTTTCAATTGAGAGCAAGTGGCAAAATGGCCATCCGAGAAGGGGTGGATTTTACTGCTTAATTCATATTCCATAATATTGATCAAAATACTGTGTTTTTAGACTAGCAGGGGCAAATAGCTGGTGTAAACAACATTTTGGGGTTGACTTCCCCTTTAATAGACTCAAACCTTCGACCCTACTTCAAATACTAAATTGTTTGTCATGCAGGGACAGGAGCACTCGTACTGCGAAGAAACAGTCCACATATACTGTATGGTGGAAAACAACACTGTGACACTGTCACTGGGGGAGACCAAAAATAAATGTCATCACAGTGAACCTTTGCCATGTTGCTACCTTTCAAAAAGCAGGAGGAGGGGGCAACCTCTTTTGGACCATTGGATACAAAGATAGGCTCTGTCCACCTTGATTCATGTACTAGCCACTGTGAGTCATGGCTAGTCCCCATCCAATTACCATCCCATAATATATCAAGGGAATAATGTGAAAATAACACGTGGAAAATTCGGAAGAGTCTCGGAGACAACTATGGCGAATGGACAGTGGTGGCATTTGGTTGGGACTGCGCCACAGATGTAATGATTCAGGTGGACAGAGGCTGGGTCCACCAATAAGTAGGTCAACAGTAACATATCTGTTCTTGAGCCTTTTTCTTCCCTCACGTTGTCATTTTGTCTGAAGAGGAAAGCTGTTTTTCTGCATATACAGTCCATCCATCATCTATCCATCCAATTGATATTCATTAGAAAATCAGAATAAGTATATCAGAAGTGTGGTTCAAGATAAATGTGCCAGGAATAATTGCTGGTGAATGCTATAAAATAATTATAATGCTTCACATCATCTTATAACGAAGAAGGGATGTTTGGGACAACCTTGACCTGCTTGAACAATTTAAGTTTTGATTAGGAATTGTAATCATTTTTGAAGCTGCGGGTTAATTTCTTTTGTCCGTGCTAGTGCCACCTCAAAATAAATAAATAAATAAAAAATCGACGACTTTTTTCTGCTCTTCATATGCTGGATGTTGAATATTAAAATGACATAAAAGTAGAAACATTTCACCCTCACACTGAGTTTTGTGTTGTGTGATAGTCTGAACCACTCTTTCGTTGAAAAGATTATCTGGAGCATCACTAATTGCAGCATAATACCATTCAATAAATATGAATATAAAGCATTAGTGCAGCAAAGCTGTGAGACAATGTGATGCAGGTCACGGGTAATGTATTTTTTTTGGGGGGGCGGTGGTTCCTTTTGTAGACTACAGAGAGCATTCAGCAAAGAAAGAGAATACAAATAATGTAATAACATAAAATTGGTTTTGGATTATATTTCAGAACTTTGCATGACATGTATTGTTAAAACGTGACCCAAAGCATTTGCACTGACAACAGTTTGCTGTCAGTTGGGTTGAACTTTTCCATTTGAATGAAAATGTCAGATTATTGTCAATGCGCCAAAACTATTATTATTCCATTTATCTCTCCAGGTGGCATTGTTCGTATCATCTTCCTCTTTCTCTTCCAGATATTGTATAACATTTGACCTTTGTCATTGCATGCATTTGTAAATGTTTCATTTTGTTGTTGCTGTGACTTAATTTAAATAATAATCTGATAGAAATGTGAGATATGAAAGTGGGCCTTCTGCCTTCTGTAACAAATAACACAAAGCCGTAAGGTTAAACCTTTGTATCCATTCAGCTTTTACAAGAAGTGAAATGCTTTAAATTAACAGGTTATAAGAACTACAGTATTTCTCAGTATATGTAGAAGATTTCACACAGTCGGATGTTCTGTCTGGATTATTAGACACAAGTACAGTCAACAAACACTAAAGTCACAATCTTGTGTGCCTGACAAAATTAAACACGATTCACTGATGATGCAGTTAGGACTGTGCTTTTATTTGTTCATTCTGGAGCAAAAGACAAAAAGGGCACATAAACACCGCGATCAGAAGTGGAGAAAAAAAATGAACATGAAACTTTGCCACAGTTATTCAGATCTTTTTTCCAGCTAATGGGTATTTTTTTTTTAAGTTTAAAAAAAAGGTACTCACATTTTTGTCACGTATTTGTCCCTGGCACCTCTCTTTCGACAGTTCAGTCAATTTTGTGCGTGGCAGGCTGTACTTTGTTTGGCTATTTTCACAGATGAGCGTGGTGTGCACCGTTGTGGGCGTGTCCGCAGCCACTTACCAATAGAATGGGCTCCTCTCCTTTAAATTCGGCACACAAGAGGTGCACAGTCTTTTAAACAGAAACGGAAAGCACAAATTGATTTGCTGGAATCCATGCAGGCAATCAAAATGCACAAAGTACACTTATAAGGATAGATAAGTATGGTGGTGATTTGGCATTTTTAATTCACCACTTGCTTGTGTTTTGAAAAGAACCTCTCATAAGATCTCGAAGGACCAGGGAAAGATTCACTCCGGTTTTCCATACTGTCTTGGGCCAAGGCAGAGTGGGCGCGGCAGTCCGACAAGGTTATGGAATAATACATCAGAGAATCCATGGCTGCAGGCGTTATTCAAATTCATCTTCACCTGAGGGAGCCGGCTAATTCTTTGTGGACAAGAAGATTAAAGCCCTCCGTATGTGTGTTGTTACAGTGGCTTAAATAACACGTCAAGAAACGGGTACCCCTTGCCTCTTATTGACTCTGCTTTTATGCTCATCCATGGAGCCCCGCTTTTTACGAAACTGGACCTGTGCCACGCTTACTTACTTGCCCACATTTGTGAGGGAGAAAAATAAAAGGAAACTTTCAAATCACATGGGGGTCACTGTGACATGCTGGTCATGCCATTTATCTTTGTTTACTATGATGATTTTTCATATTCTCTGGTTTGTGTGAACGACATTGTAAATTCTTCAGAGGCTGCTCAGGCGGAGAAGTGTGAGTTCAAGTCTCAAAGACCACCTTTCTGTGATCCCACTGAACATTCGGCAAGCCTCCTCGCTGCCCATCTTCAAAACCCTCCTCAAAACTCACTTGTATTCTTTGGCATTCGACTCAGCATGACTCAGATTTGTTCTTGCTTTCTACCGTCTTTATTACAGAATTGTTTTACTGTTTATTATACAGTATATGTTCAATTGATCCATGTACAGCACTTTGTATGCAGCGATGGCTGTTTGAAAGTGCTCTATAAATAGAGTTGACTTGACATCATTGCAGAGGAAAAGCTTAGGATGAATCATGCACTTGTAAATGAGGTCCCCGAATCACTAAAACCTTCTTCTCGAAAACAGTTACGTTTTCCTGGATTTGCCAATTTTTACGGGTTATCGAGGACTACATCCTTTGGCTTTTACCCGACCTTCTGAGACTCAAAGAATGTTTCTACTTCAGCTCATGTCCTTATCCACCCTGACTCCACAAGACAATTTATTGTAGCAGATGCACCCTTCCACCTTCTTTTCACGCAGACACTCTCCAGTCGAGAAAAAAACCCCGATAATACTGGCGACAGGGAACTCTTGGCAGTGAATATGGCCTTGGAGGAATGGTGACATCTGTTTGAGAGGGAAGAACAACTATTCATTGTGTGGACTGATCATAAAAAATCAGGAACACATCTGGCTGCCAAACATTTGCACTCCCGCCAGGCCAGGTGGGTGCCATTTTTTATGATAGGTTCACACTTGTGATTTCTTATCGTCCCCGGTCTGAAAATGTTAAACCAGACCTGATGCCCTGTCTTGGCATTTCCCACCAGAGGGCTTTAAAGTCAGACACTGACCTCATTCTGCCTTCTGGCTTTTGTGTGGCCTCCATTACCTGGGAAATCAAGTCAGTGGTCAAGAGGGTTCAGGAGGAGCAGGTGGGGGGCCCTGGGATTGTTTATGTGTGCCTGACTGGAGGGAGAAGAGGAGCAGTTTTCTGTGGGCCCAAATATATTCTGTGACCCCACCCTCTACCCCCAGTCAACACGGTACTTTCGATCAATTGGTTAAGTATTTCCCTAACTCTGTTGACCAAGGTGGCAGGGCTCACCTTCTGGACCATACGAATGTTCTTCTACATATTTATCGTTTGTGATAACGAGTATGATATTGGGAAAATACTGTAGTAGTTATTCCACCCTTCCTCCCTTTTCAAGCCACTGAAATTATGGATACCCAGATTTTGGTGTGACACCCACCATTCCCTTCAACCACAGCACGTTTTTTTCATCATCATCATCATATTGGTATCATTTCTATCTACCACCTCACCACCAGTACCTAAAGTTGTGCCTGGCTAACTTTGAGGATTTAACACATCTCTACGAGGCCAGAACAAAGTTTTATATTTGGTCTACGATGCCACTGACTGTATTATGTCTTTAAACGAGTGTGAAATCCACAAGCCAACTTCTTGAATATGAAAGTTTGCAGAAAAGCTTTTAGAAGTATGGGTTTAGATTATTCACGCAATTGGCTCTATTCATGGTTACCGTATTAAAGTCTCCATTCCCCCCACGATCACATTGTGGGATTTATGATAACCCATATTCTCATTTTTGAACAGTTACAGCTTTAAAGCTGCGTCAGAGCTGCAGTTCCCCTAAATACAAACACCTTGATAGAGAGAGGTGATTTCTACCCCCCCTCCCCCAAACCCCTTAGCTTTTTTTTTTTAAGATTCACTGGATTCAGTATGAAAACAGATTGTCTCTGCCATTCATTTGAATACTCTAAATGCGTTTTTATTTGATTTTGTTTTTTTTTCTTTTTGTATGTCAAGTCTGCATTGTAGCGTTATCGCGGCAACAGAATCTTAATTGTGTTGTCATGGAAACTGGGTATTAAAAATGAGTAGAAAGTATTACTTTGTCCTGGTGGAGATGTGCTGTGTTGGCATGAAAAAAAGATACGTGCACATCCTGGGGATATAAACTGTTGATATGACTTTTTAGGATCTATGAAATGCGGGTACTTGTTATTGTTTTGTGTTTTTGTTGTTTCATAATGCATCTCTATTTAGTTATTAGTTTTAATAACTGTTTATTTAAAAATCGGATTCATTGTTCAGCC
>CAAKHF010000416.1:1398-14888 GCA_901007745.1 Hippocampus kuda
GGCGTACACCCTGAACTGGTGGCCAGCCAATCGCAGGGCACACATAGACGAACAACCATTCACATTCACAAACACATCGAGGAACATTTAGAGTGTTAAATTAACCTACGATGCATATTTTGGGACTGTGGGAGGAAACTGGAGGACCTGGAGAAAACCCACGCATGTAAACTCCACACAGGAAGGCCAAAGCCCGGATTCCAATCCCGGACCTCTGCACTGTGAGGCGGACAGCGCTCACCAGTCAACCACCGTGCCGCCTACAAATCATCCTGAACTTAGAATATCATGGCTGCAACACGTACCAAAAAAGCAGGGACACGGTCATGTTTACTGGTGTGTTACATCACCTTTTCTTTTAACAACATTTAATAAACATTTGAGAACTGAGGACACTCATTGGCAGAATTATAGGTGGAATTCTTCCCCATGCTTGTTTGATGTACAGCTTCGGCTGTTCAACAGTCCAGGGTCTCCATTGTTGTATATTTCAATGGCAGACAGGTCAGGACTGCTGGCAGTCCAGTGTAGTACCCACACTCTTTGACTACGAAGCCACGCTGTTGTAATACGTGCAGAATGTGGTTTGGTTTGATCAAGCAAGCCCATGACTACAATTATTCATGCTCCTTAGTTGTATTTAGCTGTACTTAGCCCCACCCACATGCGAGCCGGGTCTCACAACCCCACTAACTGAAAGGACTCCAATTGACAAACAGCGAATTAGCCGAGCGAGAGGTTTGGCCGTGGCGAGTCAGTGTCGGCACAATGGACGTTCCGCAAGGCGGGCGCATCCTCGCGATTGCTCGTGATGTTTGTCCGCGTTCTTGCCATCACCTGACGACTGACGCCGGCTCAATGCACCGACTGTGCGCTCAAATGGAAAGCATCACGGCACCTATTCAATGTTGCCAATGTCCACTTTGTCAGGGCCGTAAGAAAAGAAACAAAAAAAACAAGACGACCAGAGGGATATAAAATCTTTGCATCCGGTACGACATGTTTATTCTGAAAATGAAAATCAATTGAGAATGTTCAAGGTAAAACAGCCGTCGGGTTGAAAGGAGCAATTTTTTGCACCGAGTTCGGAAGGCTAGCGTCTGAATATCGGGAAATGCGGCACGTTAATCATAGCACAATGCACAAAAGTCAAGTCAGAACCTGAGCTGTGAAATGCTCGGTTCATTGGAAATTCTGATTTGACGGTTTACAGAATTCGTACCTCATACAACAATTTGCAAGCAAATTTGAACGCAATGTGCGTGATCGTGAAAATTGAATTTTCATCTCAGGGTTAGGGCGGAGCTTGAAGTTGGGTGACGATACACTCCTCGGAGCCTTATAAAATATTAATATCCGGCACCCAATTTTCGGATTGATGAAGAATTCCACAGGCATGTTGGGAACCTGGTGGAAAAGTTTGACAAGAACCCACCAAATCTGATCTTGTTCAAAATTGAACAGCTAGCTTGGTGAAGAGCTAAATGCTATTTTCTCCTCCTTTCAACATGGCGGCGAGTCTCAGAAACCATTTGAACTCATGTCTGGCGCGTACGTGAGCTGCTGTAAATGGAAAGCACATTTTTGACTTGTTTTGTCTTGCACTTTTTGAACATGACGCGCATCTTTCTGTGACAAAGATAGAAAAGCCGCAACCACGTGATTATAGGGCAAGCCAGGGTGTTTCCATATTCGCCAAAATGTCCTTTTTCTCCACCTCTGAAATGCCAGCGAGACAAATTCTGTTTTGTGAATTAAATCCACCGCAGCAGTGCAAAAACAGACGTTCTTTTCATTTTCAATCTTTATATTGACAATTCAATTGGAAAAACATCTACCGTCAAACACACGCGAATGAAATATGCTAAATAGGTGCATTTTGCAATGTTTGAGATGAGGAAAATGTTCAGATATAAACTGCTTGAGTAATGTCTTAGGCAGTACATAATTTGGTCATAGTGGTTAATAACAGCGCATACATTCATAAAGCATGGAATATAAATTTGATGAAGGCGTACCACTTTGGGAGAAGCAAAGACAGAACAATTATCATTCAATGGGTGTGTTAGCTGTGTGCTAATGATGTCAGAAGAGGACAAAATGAGATTTGTGTTCATGGCAACTCAAACTTCTTTGCCATGCCCAAATACTGAATCACACAAACACTAAGAAGTGTTGGACTTGAGCATCACAAACATACTTCCAATTTTCGGACGAGTCAGACATTGAAGTTGCAAGAAAAAGGCCAAAGCAAATCTAAAATGGGCGATTCAAACCAAAAATGGCAGACTTTCTTTGTCTTTCTGGGCGTGGCTTACTGAGACTTTTAGTAGGTCTATTCTTTGTTGCTGAATCAAACTGGCTTTGAGGCGGAATTCTAATCAACTTGATTTTAGAGTTTGAGGTGAAAATTGTCACTCCAAGCTTAAATGGCAGAGACGAACAACCATCCGTGCTCACACTCACACCTAGGGACAATTTTGAGTGTTCAATCGGCATGTTTTTGGAATGTGGGAGGAAACCGGAGTACCCGGAGAAAACCCACGCAGGCCTGGGGAGAACATGCAAACTCCACACAGGGAGATACGGAGCCGGGATCGAACCCACGACTTCTGCACTGTGAGGTCAACACGCTAGCCACTTGACTACCGGGCCACTAAACTGGCTTCTAGGGCTGAATTTAAAAAAAAATCTGGGATATGTTCAATTATTATTATTATTATAATGTCGAAAGGGAATAGTCAAACTGATTCCCCAATTCTTCTTTCAAGAGAAAATACAGGACTTCTTTTTCACACTTTTTGTGGATGTACTTATGATAGACATGGCTTTCAAATCTCATGTTGTCTTCTTACAGGGTGGACTTTTTCAAAAGCGTTATTAAGTTTTGATCCTAATATGTCCACTTGGAAAACAAAATGGCAGACTTGGGTCTTTTCAGGCATGGCTTCGGAAGGCTTTTTCGACTCACGACAGACTCGCCGCCAACTTTCATGTGGCAGTGGGAAACTGGCTTTTCAGGACAAAATGGTGCGTTCAAGGCACATTAGGGAGCAAAGTGTCGCAGCATGGAGGCGTCAAGTCTTGATGTCAGCAGGCCATTAGGCCGAGTGAAGGCACACGTACAAGTTCTTGTGCTCCTCCCAGTAGTGTAGCTCATCGTTGAAGCTCCAGGCGCAGGCCAGGTCCTTGCTGGTCTTCACGGCGTGGATGGCGCATTCGCCGGGCACCTTCTCGAACAGCATCTCGGCCACGGCCACCACGCCCAGCTTCTTCTGGCTCTGGATCAGCTGGCGGATGTGGGCGCCGTCAACCGGCTCGGGCGAGGAGCTGTAGGACACCACCACGTTGAGTTTGTCGTCCGACGTGGGCACCTGAAAGCGGCTCCTCCCGGCGGGGCAGTGGTAGTTCTTGGGGGCGAAGAGGCCCGTGGGCGATTTGAAGACGCGCACCGACCAGCCCACCCAGTCGTACTTCTTTTTCAACTTGGCGACGATGGCGTCGGCCAGCTGCTGGTTGCTCCAACTCGGGTTGTCCCTCACCAGCCGCCTGGCATCCAGCTCGGCCTGCTTGGGGAAACTCACCACGCAGTCCTCGATCACGGCGTTCATCTTCTCCTGCACCACCTTCATCTTCTCGGCCCAGTCCTTGAGGAGAGCGTCTTCCTCGTCGTAACCCTTCAGGGCGGCGTGGCCCAGTAGGGCGATGATTCCGAGGCAGAAGAGTTTCTTCAACCGGGCGCAGAAATCCTCCAGGGGCCGGCGGCTTTTCTCCTCGTAGTTGAGGATGATCTCCAGCACCGACTCGCCTGAGAAGTTGTCGCCCGTCACGGCGTTGTAGAGAACGTGCAGGTTCTTGTCGCCGCCGGTCTTGTCGAAATGCTCCAGGAAGAGCTTCTTCTTGACTTCCCGGAACTTGGGCTTGGCGTTGAGGATGTCCATATACTTGCGGAACTGGTTGGTGATGTTCTCCTCCACAGAGAAGTAGGTGGCATCCATGCCGCTCTTCTTGATCTCGTCATGGATGCGCTGCATCTGGTCGGAAATGGCATCTAGGCGGTCGCGCACCTTCTGGAACTGCTCCTTCATGAAGGTGGCCTCCTTGCTCTCCACGTTGTCCAACGCCAGCTTGACGATGGGGGCGGCGATGGAGAAGACCGGGAAGAGGTCGCCCACAATGCTGGCCACAACCTCGGCGCCCTGCTCGAAGGTCTCCATCACCGTTTCCACCATGTCCTTCTTCTCCGACACGAGCCTCTGCAGCTTGGCAGACATCTCTGATGTGGGCACGGTTCTAATAAAGACGAAAATATCAAAGGGATTGAAATAATTTCTCATGCGACATTGTCATGCAGTCGCTGTCTGATGAAAAACAAGTTTTGTTTCATGTCGTGAGAATAACGAGAGGTACAGATTTTGCCAGTATTAAGGTTAAGCTAACATGCGGCATTACGATTTTCCTGTTTAATTGCTAAGCTAACATGCGATATTGCATTACTGTCTGGTGAAAAAAATAATAAACTGTTTGGTTTTCTGTAACAAAGCCTTCCTGATCTGGTAGCAGTCTCTACACTCAACACCAGATTCTGAACTACAAGTCATGCCTTCTCCCTGGAGCTTTTTATTGATCCCACATTAAAAAGATCAAATGTTCTCCCCTATACAAGCAAATAGCCGCTCCTCAAATTGAGATTAACAAGAGAGCTAGAAAGAGAGCGGTCAAAGCCGCTGAAGGTCCAGGTTGCCACGGCAACGAGGCAATGGAAAATAACTCGTCTGCCCGGCTTGCTCCAGGGGATTTCGTGACGGACAACAGCGCTCAGGTTGTTTATGTTGCCCAGTCTGCCATGCGTGTCTCCCATCATATCCTGCGGTTATTACTGTGTTAGCTCTAATTATGAGCACTGAGCAAACTCTCATTAAGTACACCTGATGACAAGACACTTTCTTACCCATATTTTAATCATTTAAATTTAATTTGGAAGAATGACTCATCAACATCATGTCATTTTATGCTGTAGACGATATTGAAGTGTTTCCACTTCAGTGGCTCACTGCAGGATTCAACTGCATTACATTGAAATGGTACTGAAGTGTCCCTATTCATTTTACGTTCAAAACAAACACATGCGCAGAATTTTGCAACAGGTTAAAAACACGAGAGGGTCACATTATTAGAAACAAACCCCAGTTGTGCGTCTATTTAGTCAACCCCACAAAAACACAAATTAGCGTGACGTGCGCATGAAGTGTATCTCATGAACTGGCTATGAGAGTCATTCTACGTGTTGTTTCTCATGCGACTCGTCGCAACATAGAACGTGTGTATCCCTCCCGAAAGCGCAGGAATAATGCACATAATATCCAATATTGTTCAAGTGGCCATGTCGTTTCCAAAACAATATCCGATCATAATGGCACTTAAGGGAGAGCTGAAAGCCGACAGGCCGTTAATGAGCTCTCGTAATGGGCAAAGCATCGATCGACAAGCTGAAAGCCAAACATGGCAAGTTAACAAGATTCTTCAAACCGCACACGAGCAAAACTTTCGCAGACGCAAAATCAACACAAGACAGAAGCACCAAAACCCGGAAAGTGACGTCATAACCAAGCACCGATATGACCAACGCCCTGTAAAGTTGGACTCAACACTTTTTTAAAATATCATCTTGGTGCCAATATACTGGCTTCGACCACTTAGCGTCAGCAAAAGAAGCCACTCTCACAAATTAAAATCTTTTTTTCTAGCAGAAAGCACAAAGCGTTTGAGAGCGCAACGGCCATCGATCAAGTAACAAGACAACCACACCAAGTCGATAAAAGTCATTTTGAAAAGGTCGGCAGCAAGCCTACGCGGGGAAATGTTGAGTTGATTAGCGATTTGGTCGTACTCACCTCCTCTAAAAGAAACAACAACAAAAAGTTGAGAAGATAGACGTCAAAAAATTCCAACACAGTGTACTTTCGTGTTCCGGTCACGTGATTTAAGCGCACCCGTTTTGGGTGTGACAACTACTGACGTCATCTTCAACCTGCCCAACGAACATTAAAAAACTTTCATGGTTTCCATAGTCACCACGCTATCCATTTTTAAAATGTTTTATTAAAACTTGTGTTACAAAGTGCATGTAACACAAATTTTCACATAAAAAATTCAATCAAAATTTTTAAAACTTGGTTAACTAAAAAATATGGTATACTCATACTGGAAATGTCGTGTATTCATTCATTCATCTTCCGAACCGCTTTATCCTCACTAGGGTCGCGGGGGGTGCTGGAGCCTATCCCAGCTGTCATCGGGCAGTAGGCGGGGGACACCCTGAATTGGTTGCCAGCCAATCGCAGGGAAATGTCGTGTAAAATAACTAATTTCGGAAAGAAATTTGGACCGTGCTTCATTTTTTTTTTTTACAGTAAATGAGATGAAAGAAGTTACATTCCAAATTTTTCATTGATGTTAACTTGTAAGACCGTTTTTTTAAAATTAACTTAAAACATAACTGAGCTGTCCCTGAGATATTTGCAGTGTGTGTGTGTGTGTGTGTTTGAAAGAATTTGATGGATCTCTACTTCTCTATCTGGTGCACATGTTCCTTAATTTTTACTTAAGACCCCCGGCATTTTTTATTTTTAGTTTTTTAATGATTATTTTTGCCAATTAACTCACGCGGTAAGCGCTGATATGTCCCCATACTACATTCCATTGTTAAATGTCAGCTTCAATATACTTTTGGGGTGTGGTCATAAGCCAATTCCGTGTTTATATTACCAACTCAAAACGTATTTATGTTGTGGTGCATTGGAGGCCTTACTCGAATTTCCCAAAACAGAAAATAACCTTCAAGCCATTTTGGGTCTTCTTTTCAGTTGATGTCTTCTAGCTTTCGGGTTTCGCAGGTGGCCCCTCCTCATCTTTTGGGAGTAAATAGGAAACAGTACGCTAAAAGGCTTTAGGTAAGAAACCAACAATAGTACTGTTGACACAGTCAACACAAAAGGTTGGCAAGAAAGCACTTGGCTGAAGCCTGAAAGACTGATTTCCAAATTGATCTTCTTCGGCAACAAGAGGGGACACGATTAAATTCACGACACAATGTAAAAACACAACGCTACATTCTTCAACTTTTAAGAGATTAATTCCTTTTTTTCTGCTCCTTAGTCACAGTAGAACATTACCCTGACCCTCCAATGCTAATACTAGCTAGCGTCCACTTTTTTTCAAACCCCTTCCAGGAACCAGGAAGTAGTCTGCTCACTAACAAACAGATCTTAAAGTGCCCATCTGAACACATGTCTCTCATTTGCATTATTACAGGTTGCTTCCACAGACTTCCCGTGCAGTTTTCTTGAAAATCAAATGACAAATTAGTTTGGTGTTTTGAAAAATCAGCATTTTTAATGGAACATGTATTTATGTAGGTTTTTTTTTTTTTTTTGCACAGACAGTGGTTCTGTACATTACATTCTTCAGAAAAGAAAAAAAAAATTTTGTCCATCGAGAAACATATACCTGAAAAGGAAAACAAGTTTGAGAAAAACTAAACAAAAGGCAACGTTTAGAACACTGACAAGAAAACAAACATCACAGTGATTCAAGCATGTTAGATCGATCTTGGAAATCAAATGGGGTCCTGCGGTATGACAACAAAATCTGAGGGATATTCTCTTTGGTGTCTTCTGTCGTCTTGGAATGCTGTGACGTGAATGTTTATGTAAACAGAAAGTCTGGCTAGCTGCCGCGCAGCTATTTCCACTAAGCTAAAACATGCTTAACTTTTGTACGATCGCTTTTTGTTGGTTGATGAAATTACAGACTCGTCTGACGTACACTTTTTTGGAAACGTTTAAAACGAGAGGTCAGGGAAGGATATGCAAAGTGTGCTCACGAAGAATGGCTAACCAAAACGGGGGTAAAACTATCAATACGATATCAAATTTAGATACAAGAGCACCACGCGTCACTCTTTGACAATTTCACAGTAAAGTTAACAAAACAATGTTTGGAAATGAACGTCTGTAACCAGCGACAAAATTTAGCATGACATCGATTGGTGACATAACAGGCTCATGACTGAAGCAGCCAATTGGCATGGCAAACAGAAGCGCACCTCACCTCTGACATCACAACACAAAGCACACAAGAGAAGTAGCTACTGATTTTCTGATCTTTTATTTGTTGTAATACATTTTGATGTTCTAACGATTCAGTCGTTGATGCTCCTTTTAGGTTGACTAATCCACCTACTGGTCAATGGAAAAATGACATTTACTCAACCATTTCAAAATAAGACATTTTAGGGCCGTCATGACAATCCCGTGATATTGTGAAACATTATGCCCAAGCCCGCTACTCCATTTTTGGGATTCGGACCCCTGTGATTTTCCTGGTTTCAAACTATAGATCTATTTATAGCATACAAGCAAATAAAATGTGCAATTTTTTTTAATTGTATTTTCCACATGTCCCCTTTAATTCAAACTCGTGGCTCTAAATTGTCTGAGATGAAATCAGAACCTCATAAAATCGACAAAAGTGGATTGACAGAGTCCAGTCCATGAACATTCTTTGATTCTTTGCGTTACGCCCGACCCTACTGCGGGTGGATGCACAGGAAGGCCCGCTTGTGCTTGCCGTAGTAGTAGGACTCCACGCTGAAGTTGTTGGACTCCACCACCTCCTTGTAGTGGCTGACAGCGTGCACCAGGCAGTCGGGGAAGCAGCGGTTGAGCGTCAGGGCCACCGCCATCATGTTGCCCTTCAGCCTCTGCTGCTCGATCTGCTCGTAGATCCGAGTCTTGTCGATGGGCTGCGGGTCCACGCAGAACGACACCACCACCCTGATCTTGTTGTCGGTCGTCAGTTCAAACCAGTTGGCCCCGCCGCTGCCGTGGAACTTGCGCCCCGCCAGCCAGTTGTAGAAGAAGATGCGCTCGCGGATGTTGAAGGCGCGCACCGACCAGTTGACCCAGTCGTACTTCTTGACCAGCGTCGACAACAGCGAACGCGTGAAGTCCTCGCTGACCGCACACGCCGTCTCCTTGAGCTCCTCCTCCAGGTCCAGCTTGGCCTGGTCCACAAAGGTCTCGGTGCAGTGGTCCACGGCCGCTTTCATGCGCTTCTCCACCGCCTCCATGCGGTCCTGCCACTTGGTCATCAGGCCCAGTTCCACCACGCCTTCTTTGAGGGCGGCGTAGCCCATGACGGCGATGAGGCCGACCACAAAGAGCTTCTTGAGCCGAGCGCAGAAGTCCTCCACCGCCCTCCGGCTCCTCTGCTCCGTGGTGACCACCGTGTCCAGCATGGGGTCGCCCGCCGTGTTCTCCCCCATGACGGCGTTGTAGAGGGCCTCCAGGTTCAGGTCGGCCTCGGTGTTCTCGTAATACTTGATGAACTTGTCCTTCTTCTTCTCCTTCATGCTCGGCTTGGTGTTGATGAACTCCTGGAACTTCTCGTACTGGCCCAGGATGTGAGCCTCGCGGTCAACGTTCTGCTTGTTCATCGATGTCCGCTGCAACTCTAGGGCGATTTGGTCGATCTCGGTCTGGATCCCCACCAGCTTCTGGTTGACCTGCTCGATCTTCTGGCTCAAATAGACGGCCTCCTTGCCCTCCGGGTTGCTGAGGATCTCGGCCGAGGCCATGAACACCGCCTCCAGGATCGGGTGCAACTGGCCCACGGTGGCGGCCAGGACCTCGGACGCCTGCCCAATGATGTCCACCCCTTTCTCAATCTTGTCCTTGTTGTCCACCAGCCAGTTTGCCACGCTGTTCATGGTTGCGCGATTTTACGGCCGCAAACGAACGGCGACAAAATGAATTCCGCCACAGCCGGAGACGTTCCTGGAAAGAGATCGACAGGAAGACCCTTAAAGGACGTTTTTGATTCCATTTGGCCCCACAAACTTTAAACAGGTGCCAGGTGTCTGGTTTAGTGACGGTCAATTGGCAACCCGTTTGTGGGGTCTCATGCAAATGAGAACCCTGCAAAGCCAAAACAAGTATTTGGAAGCAGAGTCGCAACAGAGCAAGATGGGAGACTACCAAAATAGGTCCCAGGATGTCTTGTAGCCTACAAAACCTTTTTTGTCCTTCACAACGGTCACGCTGTCGGACTACCAGATAAATATCATTCTCTGTCTTGGACCTAGTGAGATGTCACACTGCAAGACTCTGCCCAATCGTCGTTGGTTGTTTGTGCCCTGCCGCGTCCAGTCTCTCGTCAATGTCTTCCTATTTGTCAGTGCCGAAGAACCAATCGAAGGACAACGTAGGACATGTCACACTACATGGCAAGACGAAGAAAAATTCTGGTTGTGAAGCATCCCAGACACCAGAAGGCCAATCCTTGAGTATGTCACATGATGTGGGCTACGGTGCGTCAAGACAATTCAAAATCGGCTACGACACACAACGGTTGTCTGCGACACGTCTGTCGGATCAAAAATCGGGATATGTTCATCTGGTCTGACATCCGGCATAAAACTGTCAATCGGTAAGTCTCTCTCGATGTTCTGAAATCAACATGGTTTGGGAGAACGGTCCCGTTTCATGCAAATGAGCCACTGCTCACCACCCAAACTTGACCGTGAGGATCAGAAGCAAATTTTGACAAATTCTTGCTCCTAATTTGAGCTTCCAACGACACTGGTCAGATTTTCGGCTTGGATCGTTGTTGAGCTCACTGCCAAGTCTCAGCCGGAGAGAATCGGTCTTGAATTCTGAGGAGCCAGCTTCTAGACGCGCTTTCTGACATGAGGCAACTGGCAAAAATCTACTCGGTTGCGAAATTCCACACTTAATTGGTGGACAGTCACTGCAGACAGCAAAATATGCGCTTGCTTTTCCATGACATGTCCTCCTTCAAAAGCTCACTAAAGTCACCGGCAGGTACAAACGGCAAGACCTGGTACCTTGTCTCGACATGCAGAACCTACTCCGGGTCCCGTCTGCGCATGTCAGAGTCAGGCCGCACCCTCGCAGCCACACGGTCACAACAGAAAGTACACACACACACACACACACACACACACACACACACACACACACACACACACACACACACACACACACACACACACACACACACACACACAGTGTACATTGCCGTGTGTGTTTTTGTTTGACAAAAAGACAAATGAGAGCTCCAATTTGAATGTTGAAAACAGAAAAAAAAAAGTACATTACAAGGCTCTTTTTGTTTTTGGGGAAAAAAGTTATTTTCATGCATTAGTTAATGGTGAAAGTGTAAAAAAAAAAAAAGGCTAGTTTTTTTCTTTTTTGCCCCTTAAATATTCCAAAATGATTTTTATTCAGTCAAATGATTTTGCTTTCAAACCATTAGGAGTCACTTTTTGATCCATTTTTTTGGTCAATTGTCTTTTTTGTGTAATACATATTTTGTCGGTGACATGGTATCTTAAATATATTGACAGTCAGTGAGACAAGGGGCAAAAATGGGAGGAGAAACGCCCAATGTATCCGTTGCCATTACATTTCTCAATATCATCTTTTTCTTCTCATCTTTTTTGATGGTTCAAGATGAGGCAGGTCACATTTTGGATCCTGTTGCTGACCCAAACATGGCAGGACGGTTCATTAACGCCATTGCGATGCGCACGCTTGCTGCAGTGATGAGGTCACTCGGTGTCGTTTTACCCGACGTTCATTGAGACATCGTTTGACACGTTCTCATAAAATGAGAAATTGTTTCATCAATAGTTTGGCGCACACACACAAAAGTTTGGTCTTGTTAAGGTGGAAATTTTTGCTAAGGGCGAGGCCCTTCTCCCAGAGTTGCACCCCCCCCCCCTTTTCTTTTTTTTTTGCAGCTTGCAGGGAACTCGCAAACAGAAGAAATGGGCCTCCCTCCCTCCCTCCACGCGGCCCGTGGCCTACAGGGCACCACCCGAAAATTTGTCCCGATTTTTCAACAACAACAAAAAAACACCCTTTCCACTCGAACCAAGAGCAATCGATGAGTCTTGCGCTTGACTCGAACATTCCAGGCCACTAGACGGCACGTCACTTGTGACGCAAGCACCACGCAGACAACTTCACTGGCCCAAAGAGCAACCAAAGGCTTTAATTCTTTCTATTTCTAGATCTATATGCGAATTTCTCCATTGCGAGACAAATAAAGGTTTTCTGATCTGATTTCACGTTCCGTTAAATTATGAATCGAGTGAATTAAGATACAACGGAAGCCATCACGTCCTCATCTTGAATGGTCTCAATTCACGTGCAGTGCAATTAGAGACTTGAATTGTTGCTATTTCACGTTTTTTATTACTTTTTTTTTAACCCCAATATGCTTTAAAGTGTCAACTTATTGAGCATTAACGCTAAGCTGGTTTTCAAATCCTCAAATCAAATGTTCAAAATGCATTGGAAGAGCAAAGCAAGGCTTTAATTCACTCTTTCACTTTCATTTTTTAAAAATTCCTTCAATTCTTCTTATTTTATTTTTTTTACCAACACGTGGTCTTAGTTTATAGTGAATTGAAGCCAAAATCATATTTAAATGATCCTTCAATGGTCAAACTCCAGAGCAAAATGGGGCTTTAAATCTTATTATTTCATCCTTTGCTTTTTTTTTTTTAATCTAAATGTGTTAGCTATTAGCCCGTTGACAGAGGTGACATTCAAATCTTCAACTTGAAAGGACAAAGTGCATTTGCAGGGCAACACACAGCTTAAAATCTTCCATATTCCTTTTTTGGATTTTTTTTTTTTTTATTAAATCCAAGTTCACCTTAAAAATCCTAAACTTCCATTTTATCTTTCCACTCTCATTTCTTTTTTTTTTTTTTTAACCGAAGAGGAATTAAAGCCAAGCTCACCTTCAAATCTTCAACTTGATCAAAATCCACCGGCCAAGCAACAAGAGGCTTAATATTTGCAATTCGGCTTTCTTTCGTCTGAACCAAAATTTAATTTTGATTGGACTTTGGAGAAAATTAAAGATCGGCTCACCTTCAGACTCTCTCCAACTTGTTCAGTAATCCAGCCGGGAATGCAAGCGCCAGCCTCTGCTGGACGTATTTATGCATTTTTTCTCTCTCTCTCCCTTTATCCCCCCCCTCTCTTTCTTTCTCTCTCTCAGAGCCTCGGTGTATCTTGTCACGCCCCCTGTGGAACTCCTCCATCCTTTCCCAGCATTCCGGATGGATAGACAGACCGTGAGCTACACTGGAAAAGAAAGAGATAACATCCTGTAAATATACTCCTCCCATGCAGGGACTTGTTGGGAGAAACACCCGGCATGTGTGGGAGTAAAACAGTGGTGAGAAGTTACAAAGGATACGTATACTTTTTTTTTTTTTTCCCAGGCATCTGTACTTTAACCAAGTGTGTGGCAACCCCTGAATAGGGCAAACTGAAACCAAAAAAAAAAAGTGTGAGTGTGTGTGTGTGTGTGTGTGTGTGTGTGTGTGTGTGTGTGTGTGTGTGTGTGTGTGTGTGTGTGTGTGACAAAGAGTGAGAAAGGAGGGT